>JBBMKF010000007.1:6159034-6177670 GCA_037834155.1 Curcuma caesia | reverse complement strand
AAATATATTTTTTATCATTTCAAAAAAAATATAAATTCTTCGACAAAAAGCAAAATTAACAATCCCAGTGGTCTCATACGATTAATTCTACGACTATTTATGAAAAGGTCAATCGAAAAATTATAATTAATTACTACGAAAGAAGATATTACCTCGATTTCATTAAAATTTGATCCTTATTTATTTTAATAAATCTATCTCGTATTAACCAATTCAATAGAAAAAAAAAAGAAAGATAAACTTCAACTTTGATTTAATTTTGTTCACAAATAATTAAATTAGAATGGTAGTGAAAATTTTACGCCTTGGATTATTTTAATTAATATGTATATATATATATATATATTAATATATATATAGTTAAAACATAGCCCACGAACTCTACAAATTGGCGGAAGCGAGGCCCTTAGTCTGGCAGGTAGCACACTAACCCGAGAGAGAAGGCAGAAAAGGAGTTGCAAACGATGGACGAAACCCGCAGCCGCCGCAAACGAAGGAGAGACTCTTCTCCACCTTCTCTTGATGTCGCCTCCTTCGATCGCAACGTCTTCCCTCTCCTCCTCGCCGCTGCGTCCTCCAGAACCAGCCCAAACGAGCATTCCCGGTCCGTCCTCCGGCGCTTCCTCCGCGCACATCTTGCGCTCATCTCGTCTCGCCCTTCTTCTTGTACTTCCTCGCAGCCTCTGCTTCCCGACGGCCTCATCGCCCTTCTTCCTCTCCTCCTCACTTCTAGGTTATTTTCTCACCTTCTCAACAACGCTACTCATATCAGTGCACCCATTAAAATCGTTTTTTCAGCTTAGTAACGTGGGTGATTCAGGTGGCCATCAGTGGTTAGATTGAGCGCAGATGTTGTCAGAAGCGCGGCCCTCTACTCTATAGAGATGAACACTGTATTAGCTTTGAATGGTGAAATCGTGAAAGGATTAGTGCTTGCCTTGGGTAACGGAAGGCGTCGGGTAGCCAAGACAGTCTGTAATGCTGTATTGGACCTGTCCATTTCTCAGGTCGGTAGAGAGCAGCTTTGTAAAGCCTCGTCAGTGGAGAGATTATTGTGAGTTTTCCTTTCTCGAAGAACAATCTTTGTGAATTGTTCATGTTCTTTTTTCCTATAAATTGGTTCTTTTTACTTCTTGAACAAATTTAGTTGGTTTTAGTATATATTTTTCAGTTAGTTATTTATAGAATATGTTAAAATGTTTTGTAGACATATTCAAACACAATAGTAGATGGAAACACCAGCATTAAGAAGTCCTATTGAAACCAGCAAACATATGTTTGTTTGTCATCCGTAACAGAATATATGGAATCCTAGTGTAATTAATGGTAGATACTATCACTTTGTTTTTCTTCTTTGTGATCTTTTAGCAAATGGTAAATTATATTCATTTGAATGAATGGACTATACATGAATTACCCCATTCAAATCATCTAATATTATGCGCAAAGCGAAAATACAAAAAGCAAAATAACTGACATTGCATAGCATCTATCCATTCCACAAAACATACTCTATAGCTCGTGAGTAAACAAACGTGAAAAAATAAGTATGCAAAGAAATCCAAAATATGAGTTTGCTTCCACTAACATCCACCTCGTCCTTATTGTATAACATGTTCATGAATGTTTGGTTATTCCTAGTATGTAAGAAATGACATGATTTTTTTTCTTTTCCTTTCTTTACACAAACTGTGCAACCCTTCCCTCTCCCCACCACCTACATTTTAGTTTTCCCCTTAAACTCCATGTTTCACATTAGTCTATTCACCATCTACAATTTAACCAGCTTTAATGAATATATCTTTCTTTTCCATAGAATGCTATCTATATTCAAAATTCCCCCTCAAACTTTGTGTCAAATCAAATCAACCCATATTCATTTACAATATTGTTGGGGCAAGTGTGAACGATGGTTGAATGAGCTAGCCGAGGTGAGTAGTAATTGTACTTGCAATTGTAAATTTAAACATAATCACTAATAAGGTGTATAATGAGGTTTAAAACATTTGTTCCTACTCCACGACTTATGATTAGTCGGCGAGTCACATGTTGAAAGCCCATTACCTTTCTACTTTATGCATAACCTCTGGAGGTGGAAAAATATATTACATGATTGATAGAAGAAGATTAAGAGGAAGACTAGAGAGTTCAAGGGAAGACCCAATAAAATCTAACCAATCTCTATTTTGCCACACTTCAAACGCCCACATCGCTCCTCTTTATAGCCTTTAGTCTCTTTAATTTTCCCTTAATATTCAGCTAATCTATTGCCGATCAGTCAATTGCATCCATTACAACTGGATACATCATTAGTCAAATTGTTTCTTGATTGTTTCAGCCTATGTTTGCCAACAACTCTGAGCTGATTGGATTTCACCATCAGTCGACTGCAACATTGTAGCTCTTAGGTCATCCGATAGTTGTAGCGTAGCTTTGTTAGATCAACGATCATTATCTATAGTTGATTGTTGTCTATAGTAGCTTTTTGGAAACAATCGTTATAATAACTAACTGTTATGTTATAATCGATTAACCATCCAATAGTCGACTGAAGAAGCCATTAGTTAATTACCTAATAGAACAATTATTTATATTACCACTACTAATTGTGGTAATTCTAGTCGACTCAAGAACCACAAGTTGATTGTTTAACAGAGATGATAAAAATAGTAACCTTTTGTTCACTTAGCTAAGTTGACTCCTTAGTCGACTCATTGATGAGTTGACTTTTAGTCGACCGACACAGTATTAGTTAATAATCAGTTGAGTGGCACATTGGTAAATTGATGGTCTTAGTTGTCTGCTGAGTAGACTCAACTATCAGTCGACAAAGATGACTGAAGTATTGAACAAGTCATTTCTAAGGCTTTCGTTGAGTCTAATTTAGCCTATGATTTTCCAATTTTACATGTGCACTCACTCATCGTTGCACAAATGAAATTTGCCAAGTTATTGGAGAATATCCTTCTCTATGACCATTTTTTGAGGTCTTCTTCGTCTGGCCAAGAGTTCGATGAACTTTGACTTGATAGGACTTTATCTTGCTAGACATTTGATGATCCTTGAACTGTAGGGACTTCCTTATGCTAAATACCGCTCACCCTTGATTTGACTTGCTTCTGTTTAGCCGTTATCTGTCAAGACTTCTTATCATCGTGTACATACATTCTCACAACTCATCAAATACATATTCTAACTTAACCTTTTGCTGCACATCAAAACCAATTGTTCTAACATTTTTATAACCCTCTAAATGACCATGGATAACTCCAATAGTTGCTTTGCATTAATGAATGTTAATTAATTTAAATCACTAGTCGATTAAAACTTAAATCACAAGATCTTTATCTCCTAGTTGTTGTCTTTAATTGACTCATCAACAATCTAATTGATTGAATCCATCCAGTTGACTTAAATTTCGTTAGTCGATTAAACCACACGATTTTCAAATGGTCTTATTTTCATTTTCCATCAAGAATCCAATCGACTATTTAGTTAATCTAATGCTCAACAATTGGTTGAAAAGTTGACCTAGCTGCTAATAGATACATTCTTATTCGTGAACAATTTAGCCTGAGTCAACTCTTTATTGACTTAAAGCTCCAGTTGACGGATTAACCTGTAGTCGACTTGATTAACTACAACCTGAAAACATGTCGAGTCTTTCACCTTTAAGAATTTAATTGAATTCTAAAATTTCAAAGTACACTTCACTCAACTTTCACAACTGATATGGAGTTTATATTTGCAGTGTGACTTTACCATTGAAGCCATCTCCCGTAGGTCTTAAGTCCTTTGGATGCATTGAGCCTAGAACTCGTTTCGCATGTCATCCTTTACACTTTTTATATGTAGTTCACCTCCTTTTGGTTGTCGCCAATGCCACTATCTTGATATTCTTCGTCCTGTGGTCCCTTTAATGTCTCATTTCATTCTTTTTGGATCTATAATAGCCCTTGAGCTATTGATCCAACCAAGCTCCTAGATACTTCTTCATGCACATAGAAGAAAGCTAACTTAAACCTTTTGCCAAACATACAAAACAATATGGTTCGACACGAGCACTTAGAGCATGACTCTACTAACAATTTTATTTTGATGTTTACAATTCATTTATAACGTTAGAAAAAAAATTAATAAAAATGATGAACCTAAAATAGACTCCCTTGCACCTAAGCTTCCACTAGGTTAAGAATTTATAGAATAAGGAGATAAGGTTAGCTTAAACCTTATCTTTTTCCTCCCTTTTGTTACACATTAAAAATAGTGATAAAGCATGATAGAAGATATGTAATTGATCTAAATATGAAAAATTTAGTAGAGAGATCATAACATGTCCAAGGAAGTCTAAAATATACATTAATATCTTATTTCAAGACGTTTTGTTAAACTTCAATCATTCACTCTCACTATTTTGAACAGTTGGCTACTGGTACAAAGCACTCTCACTATTTGGAACAATCGATTGGTACCTGAAAGTAAATTAATTCTTAGAAAACTTTAAAAAAAAAACCAAAGAAATTTCTAAAAAAATTTAAAATTCAAATGACACATAAGTATCATAGAAATCTAAAAAAGGAATATTTTTCTTTAAGAATAATTATTATATTTTTCCAATTGATATAAAGTATCCAAAATAGACTAATCATTGAGAAATTCAATTTGTAATTCAAATTTTTTTCATTAATAAAAGCAGGAATCAATATAAAATGATACGACTAGATATATTATTTTTGTATTCAAAATTTCTAATCTTGATTTAGAGCCAAATATACACTTGTCAATCTATTTGCCTTTCTCATGATTAGCCAAAAAGATTAGTTTGCATCTTGATGATATTGGCTCACTAGATGCATCGTGACAAGAATTATGAACCAAAATCTAAATCCTAAGCATCTTACTTGGGTTCCTAGACTTCTTAATAATAAACAAGGAAATTCCTAGGTTTTTTAATGAGATGTAAAGAGTAAGTGAATAAGCAAATAAAAAATGTGTTCTAACCACTATATGAAAATCTTGATCAAATTTTCCTTATGGTTAGCTTTTCAAGAAAGGTCTAGAAATTAATGAAAGGTTTGGGCAGCCAATAAAGCTTAGGTCCAATTGGATTTACTAAAAGTCTTTTTGGAATCCACTTTTTTCTTTTATGTTTTAACTTCATTTTGACGCTAAGCAATATTACAATAGTCTACTTTTCTTTAACTATCTCTGTATGGCCTAAACCATTTTTGTAATAATTTAATTTTTGACTCCCAATAATCATATTGAGTGATTTGGAACAAATGGTAAATTGCTCAAGGATTTTTCTTAAAAGTATTATTTTCATTTTGAAGACCATTTTTAAATCCTTCTCACAGGAAAAACATTATTCTTCAAAATATCAACAAGATTTTTCAAATGGACATTTCTTTTTTCAATTTTTTCAAAGATATAGTTAGTGAATAAATTGCATCTAATAATTGCACAACTAAAAGATTGCTAACCTTACTTACTGAGTTGTTCAAGTCATAAAATTTCACTCTCCCTTGGCTCGAGCTTGCTTCTATACATGAGATAGACATAATTCTATCATCTTATATAGTGAGAGCACGGAAATTCTTTTGCTTTGTCTCTTTCTCCTCCTCGGATGAAGTGACCACCAATGTGACCTTTAATGCTTTCTTTTTGTTCTTTTCAATTTTTGACTTTTTTCCTTTCATCAATTTTGGACAATGACCTCATGTGCCTTTTTGGCAGTTGAAACATTAGAGTTTCTTTAATTCTTTTTTCTCCTCAAGAACTTTTTCACGTTGTTCCTACTAAGATTCAAATTATGAAAAGCTTTACCTACTTGTCTTTCCATGTATGCTTCTTCGTTGCTATTTGCTGAAAATGATCATGAAAATTCTAAAGGTTCAGAGGGCAAGGACTTCTTTTCTCCTTATTTGCTAAAAGTGTCATTCTTGTTCTAATATCTTTTTCTTCCAAAATTCTGCATTAATTGACTCATACAATTCTATAGTAGAAGAAAGATCTTTTAGTGTACGTATCTCGAGGTTTTTGTATTTTGTGACTTGTACAATTGTGTAGTAAAAGAAATATCTTCTTATGTACATATCTCGAGGTTTATAGAAAGGCCTTGGTCATTCAATCGTTACAACTCAATTTTGTGAGATTAACGACTACTTTTTGCTGTCTTCTTAAATCATCAATTGATTAAATTTAGTCAAAACAGAAACATTCTATTCGAGAGTCGCCAAGATTGAGTTGTAGTTTACTTAGCTTATTAGTTGACTCGATTCCAATATTGGTCAATTGAACTCAGTTCAATTAGTCGACTAGGCTTTGAATAATAACATTTTGTTTGTGAGCTAGCAACACTGAGTGGATTCCTTGTAGACTTAACTCACAAATTGATCGGTAACTCCCTATAGTACTCTGTAGTCGATTGGAGTATTGACTACAATTATCCTGATGATGCCTAAGTTAAGACCTACCCTCTCCTAAAGTTACTAGTCTTTTAATTCCTCACATAAGAGCTTACCTTGTGTAGCTTACCACCAAGGTTGTCTCTAGCTAGGTTACTCATCCTCAATATGTATTGAGCCCTCAGGTCGCTCCACATGCCATCCTTAATGCTTCTCCCATGTTGCTTGCCTTCTCCTAGCTACCGTCAATGCTTCACCTTATGTACCTCGTCTTGTGGTCCCTCAGATGCTTCATACCATCCTTTTTTGATCTTTAGTGAACCTTGAGCCACCTAGTCAATCAACTTGGTCGAGCTAGGTCAAGCTTAATGAGCTACTCCAACACCATTTTAATGCTTCTTGTCTTACGGTCCGTTGGATCCCTTATGCAATCTTCTCTGAACCTGATCAGAGTTTCAAGCCATTACAACACTTCCTCGTCGAGTCATGAGCTCCGCAAGCTCGATGTATGACCTACTAAGTACTTGCTCAACACACATCTAACACATACCTTATGGTATGGTTGCACCAACAATCTCTCTTTTTTGATATTTGACTCATTTAAGTTAGATTTAAGTTTGGAAAATAAAAAAAAAAGAAATGTGACCTAACATACGTTCCCCCTACACCTAAGTCCACATAGAGCTATGAATTTATTAAATTTCTACTAGAGGAGAATAAGATTTCTAACTGAAACTTTTCCTTCCACCATATGATATAACATCAAAAAGAGTTTCAGTTATATCATTAACATATGTCTTCAAAATTTCTCCTTTATGATTTAATGCATCTAAAATGATCATTAACATATGTCTTCAAAATCGCCATATGAATTCTAACATGAATACTCAAGTAATCATGATGGAATGATCCATTTCTGAACATCTTGAACAAAGTCCAGTCAACTAAACCCAAATCCAATGTTGGTCGATTGATAATTGATGTAGTTAACTCAGCTCTTGAATTGCACAAACATGCCAATTTTTGAAATGCACCTAAAATTTTATAAATCTTGAAAATTTTAAAATTTTATAGAGAGAGTTGTTTCAACAATATCTAGTTAAAAAATAGTTATTTTTACTAAAAATCATTGCATTTCCAAAGCTTATATTTTCTCAAAAATTGCTAAAAGGTTCAATGTCCCACCTTAAAATTTGCCCCCATTTAGTTGTATATGTCAAATAGATCCTATATGTATGCAATATAATTTAAGTTCATTTCATGCATCTTCCAATGTTCCCTTGTATGAAACTCCCTAAGGAGTCAATCTAAGATTGAGTTTGTCACTCATTTGACATTTCCTAGAACCCTTTCATATGCCAAGCGCATGTTTTTTTGGGACCCAACACCTATTGGCCCCAATTGGGTTCACAAAACACTTACTAGAGGTAGCCTCTCTAGTCAACCTTCTAAGTTTGAATGCCTTCCTAGCTTTTCCAAACCTAAATGGTTTACATGTACCATAATCATATGCTACTGGTTTATATGTACCATATTTAAATGTTACCCAAGCATATGATAGTACATTAGCAGCTTTGATGATGATGGTTTTTACTTGAAACTAGACTTATGCTACCCTAGTGTATGATGGTTTAACCTTGATAATGATGATTTGTACCCGAAACTACACTTATCATGTTTATCACTTTGCTTTCCTAGCATTATGTTCAAGCCCTTAGATCCACTGATAGATCTTTTAAAGGTTTTTTTTAAGTAATCAAGCATTGACCATAAAATTGGATTTTCTAATTCTAGTCTCCTTAGTTGAAAATTCTCATGCTTCTCTTTTATGTTTCTAGATTAGGTATGTGTGTACACTTCTTAGATTATTTTCCTAGGCTTCTATGCTCTTTTCTAACTTAGGTAAAGTGGCATCATCGTGAAATTTAAAACTAGAATTATCACCATATTTAAAAATAAAATTATGCATAGATTTGAATTTAAATTCAAATTAGACATTAAAAGTTTCTTTTACCTTTGGAGCTCACCCTTGATTTAAGCCTCCAACTTGTCTATCTTCTCTTGGATTTTTTCCTCTTCACTCCCTCCTTAGTTAGACATTGTGGTAATGACCTCTTAAACTTACCTTTTTCTTCCTACAACTTGAATTAGTAAAATTATTGAATTCAATAGGTTTAGGATTTACCTTCTTTATCTCTTTCCTTGCATATGGACTTTTGTTCTTGTAGTGTCCCTTCTTATGCCATTCAAAACAAATAATGTGCTCTTTTGACTTTGTTTGGAGGGAGGCACTAGAGTGTTTCTCTTTAAAGATCTCTGCCTCGATAGACTTGGATTCATCCTCCTTTTAGATGTTTCTCCACTCGATAAATAGGGTCTTATATACTTATTCATTCCCTCAATAATTGGAACTTAAATCTCTTTCTCTTCCTTTTAAATTTTCTCTTGTACTTAAGCTCCCTCTTCATATATAGGGTTCTCATGATAATGAATGATCTCATTCCAAAGCTCCTTAGCATTTCCAATCTCATTTAAGATATGTTGGGTACAACCGAAAGCATTGAGGCCATTGCCTAGTCTTGCAACAACCATTTACCATGTTGACATAATAATGCAACTGATTCCTTCTTTAGCTTGTTGCTCTCGCTATGATGAATCATTGAAGAGTATTCTCACTCTCATACCATTTGTTAGAGTGGAAATATAATGCTTTTCCTTCATATTTAATTGCATGGTCGCCAGTTAATCCTGCTGGGCAGTCAGACTCTAGTACCACTTGTAAGGACTATGAGGAATCCGCTAGGGGGATGAATGAATTTTTGGTGTAATCGATCTTTTATGTTTATGATCGATCATGGTTTTGATACTTTAGGCAAAGAGTTTAAGTTTGGCTCATTATTGTGTTTTGATATATGTGTGAAGTCGTTGAGACTTAGGTATGTCCAATGTGGATGCTTGATGACTCAATGGGTTGAGGTCTTTGGAGTTTGGAGGATGGCGTGAACATTTAAGGGATCGTAGGATGATGAGTTGATCAGAGTGTTATAAGCCGAAGGGGTGAACCATGTAAGTGAATAAGTGAGGGATGGTGCATGGAGTGAGTCACAGGGTTGAGTGCATTCGAGCAACGAGTAACTTGACAAGAGAAGACCTCAAGGCATGGGAAAACTCTATAGGAGTTGAGTGACATGTACATATGGGGCGAGAGTAGGACTTGACATGCAGACTCGACCTTACAATGGCTATAGTCGAATGTAGTATTTCAATTGATTGGAACTTCAAATCCCAAAACTTGTTTATTGTTTGGTGTTTGTAGTTTGGATCAATTAATGTAACATTCAATCAATTGATGGTTGTCAATTGTGTAGTTGACTTTGCCTTATTGGTGAACAAATCGAATTAGAGAATAGTTGGTTGATTATAGGCTAGTTTGTAGATGCCTATACTAGTCAATTAATGCTGTAGAGATAGAGTCAAATGGAGTTGTAGATGGAAGCCGTATTCAAATACTAGTGGTACAATTAGTTGACGGCTGAGCACTAGAATAGTTAAACGATCCTAACAGTTGAAAATTGGGATGGGAAGATGATATATAAGGGACTCAACAAATTGAACATTTGATCAAGAGTTATTCAATGGTAATACTCAAGCATTTTGTTAAGCCTTTTTTTAATCATTTTATTATTATATTGTAGCTTCTTGTGTAATCATCGAACGAGTTGTATAAGGTTTTTCTGCCTCTTATATTGTAGAGAAGGAGAAAGATAGTGGATGCTTAGAAGTGCTCCACTGAAGGATAGACAGGCTGTCGACTAAGAGCCTTAGGAGGCTCTCAAACATACCTGTGCAACACTGTCCTGTCTTGCTTTAATTTATTTTCCGCAACATATTTCATTTTAGTCTACTAACTTACAACATGCAACTTGCAACTTGTAGGACAAAGTGGTATTTATCCCTACGACTCCGGTCATCAACCACACATTCTAACATGAATAACAATTGATATGCAAATTACAAGCTTCTCCTCTTCGTAATGCCTTAGCATGGTCTCACACATTGATTATACAATGACAATAAAAACATAAAGAATTCAATGCATTTCAATCGCTAACAAGAAGATGTAACTTGGTTCCAAACTCTTGTTCCTACTTCATGGTCTATGACTTGTCAGTGAGTTACTCTTGAAAGTCAATTACCTTTCTCATTCTCGTATATCAGAGGTGCGTAAAAACGTCTTGCAACAATAATCTTCTTAGGAAGATTTACAATAAGATAAAGCAAGTGATAGTGTGTTGAATTCCTTATGTTAAGATCACTAGAGGGAGAGAGGATGAATAGTACATCGATGTGTGTGATTCATACCTATATTTTTAATCCTATTTTGTACACATTTACTATATTACATGATCATATTTATATAAACTTCTAGCATTTGCATTCGTTTCATCATTTTAGTTCGGATGATTGCAATTTGTACTACTTTATACTGATAGAAAGTTGAGATTTTGACATTTGGAGTGAATTTGAATATGAAAGGCCTAAGGAGTTTGCATTTCAGTATGATCCATGGCCAAATTGTGCTACATTCCACGACCATGGACCACTCAAGAGTCAGAATTGACATCAGAGCGTCGATTGAGATTTCTAACACAGTACACGATTGTGTTCTCGGGTTATCTATGAGGAGCGTTCCAGCAACCAACACGAGCAGGGTGTGTTACCTGACACGGCCGTGCCGTGCACACGGTCATGCCAGGCCACACGGCCTGGCCATGTCATCCAACATAGTTGTGGCGTGTGTGGCGATGCCTCCCCTATTTTTAAGGTTCCTGTTAATTTTGTTAGCTGCTTTAACTTTTTAGGAAATTCTATTAGGGTTTCTGTATTTCTTAGGAAACTCTGTTAAAGTTCTAAAACTATAAAGAGAAGGGGCGATGATTTAGAGATCATTGAGTGATTGTTAAGATCGAGCCATCCCAGGATCAAGGGGATCTCCTGTGATAGGGGATCGAGGAGGTCACATCGAAGACTTTAGAGGAGCTAGGACGTTCATGATCGATACTTCTAACTTTGGGAGTAACTTTCTCTATCCTAGGATTAGGGGGTAGCTAGACGATAGGTTTGATGATTGATTTGTGTGATTTCTCTTCTTTTATCTTTGATATGTGTGATTCTTGATTGGTTCTAGTTTGTTTAACTATTCATCTATGTTGCAGGATTAAAGGGTTAGCAATCAACTTCTCTAGGATAGATCGATGGGCGAACACTGTCTTATAATCATAGTATATAAACATACATTGGATTTATAGAGAATAGGGGACGAATCTAATAGTGAATCTTAATCTCCGACCTATAGAATCGATTTGAGAGTTCCTCTGTAAGTAGTTGAATTCTCTCGAGGCTTACATGGTATCATACAGCGTAAAGAGTTTGTCCTGATTTAATATGAGAGTTGCTTCAGAATAGACACATTTGGGGGTTCTTTCATGTCTTCTTCCCATAGACATATCATTTACTTTAGAAAATTTGTCAACGATCATCGTGGTGAAATTGAAACCCTAAGATAGTCTCTCGATTTGGTCTTCCCATTATGTTCATTCAATTCTTTTTCTTAGTTTGCTTTGCTTTTGTAATGATTACCTCGATTTTGATTTGTCTATATAGCCTAATTTTCATCATAGGCTGATATCCAATAAAATAGTCTCAGAGGATGAGACACCGTACACTTCCGGTAATCTTGTATTAAGTTTTTGTTGCCATTGTCGGGGACTATATTTTTGCTGATACTAGTTTTAATTGTAATTTGATTAATCTTAATTTTTATTTTTTTTCTTTTTCTGTTATTTTTCTTTTATCCCTTGAATTTTTTTTCTTTTTATTGTTATTTTCATCTTATCTCCTTTCTCCTGTCTTGTGTGCAAAGATGGATGCTGTAACTCAATTTAATGCTGTGAATTTTGTTAATGATTATTGTGAGGTTTGTGATGTAATAGATCATATAATTGTCAATTGGCCAATCATATTTGTACCTTCGCAAGGATTACTAGTGGAACAAGTGCATGCCATCTACAATTTGAACCAGTGGCCGTAGGATGATTAGCATTCGTACACTTATAATCTTGGTTAGAGAAACCCTAAAAAATGTCTTACATGAACTATCAAGATCAAGTTGGGGATGACAATTATGGACCACTATTAGAATTTTATCAGACAATAAAATCCAATGCAGAAACCTTGCTAGACAGTTTTATTAAGCAAAGGAGTCTAGACAGAAGCTCATGGAGATTAAATGACAAATCAAATAGGTAGCAGGTAATTTCGATGATTGGACTAACCATACTATATTGGAAACTTAATTTTTGTAGGTGGCTAGTTCTTCTCTAAGGGCTCCAGATAGATTTTCAGGTCAACTTGAGACCAATTTCATTGTACATTGCGATGATATCACTTTGGGGAGTGGTGAAGCTTTGAAGAAATCTGAGGAGAGTGAGGAGGATGACGATGGCGTAAAAAACGAAGAGGTTGTAGATTTTATGTTTCTACTACATTTATTATATTAGAGATGGATCCTCGAGCTATCGATATTTTAGGAAAATCTTTCCTAGCCACTGTCAAATCCGTAATCAATGGTAAATCCTCTTTGGTGATTGGTGAAGGTAAAATTATATGTGAACTATCTAAGGTTCCTAATTAAACTTTTGTAGAGGATGTTTGTTGTAAGGTGTATTGTCCACAATAGGTGAATAAAGAAGAATATCATGAATGTCTTCCTGACGACCCTTTGAAGTTGAGCGTATTCAATAAAAGACCAAGAGATGGAGCGAGCAAGTACCTTGTTCCTCCACGAGCAAAGTTTAAGACAGTGGCGAGCTTGTGAGATTGATCATCTTTGATGAAGAGCCAAGAGCCAGTGGTAGGAGAGTCAGGAAGTATCTTGTTCCAGCAAGAACAAGATTTAAGAGATATTTCCTTAAGGATTCTATTACGAGAAGAGGGAAGCACAACTAGCTCAAACTATGCACTCTCGATTGAGAGGGTAAAACTTATGATTTATAATAAGCGTTTCTTGGGAGGCAATTCAAATTTCTTTCTTGTTTTTCATTTGAGTTTTCATTTTGTTTCTTCATTTTAACTCTTTTATTTGTTTGATTTCAAGGATAGAAGATTCCAAAACTGGCTTATGGTAGTTGCCACGGGGGTGGAGAACTTTCAGAATGAAGCACAACCAAGCCATGGAGGCCATTGCGCTTGTGGTGACCCTTGTGCATGCCAACACAGGACGCCCGTAAGCTCCACGGGCTTGCCATGTCGAGTGACACGGTCGTGTCATGCCCGTGGAGGAGGGTTATAAACCTCCCATGTTTTTCCACAATGGTGAAACCTAAATTTATTTTGCATCTTTGTTTTCTTTTGCAATTTAAATTTTGACACTTTATTTTGATTTCTAGATATGTTTAGGATACTAAGAGTTTAAGGCTAAAATTTCTAAAAGAATGAGTACCAACCACGCATGAAGCCCCTTTGCATATTGAAAAGCAAGCATCGATTTTTAGGTCATTTCTATCCACCTTTATATAAGTTTGTTCTATACTGCAAACTCCTATATATTGAGGATAATGCATATTTTAAGTTTGGGGGGAGTTTGGTTAGCTTAGCATTTTCATTTACTTAGTTTTAGTTTTCCTTGGTATCATACCATTTTTTTCATATATTTAATTTCTCCTTAGTATTATGTCATTGTATTTTATTTATTTATTTCAAGCATTATCAT
Source organism: Curcuma caesia (assembly GCA_037834155.1). Taxonomy (NCBI): domain Eukaryota; kingdom Viridiplantae; phylum Streptophyta; class Magnoliopsida; order Zingiberales; family Zingiberaceae; genus Curcuma; species Curcuma caesia. The sequence continues at coordinate 6,163,492 of JBBMKF010000007.1, read as the reverse complement.
GTTCACCATGTTTGTTGTTAATTATTTGTTTCTTATAGCACGTTATAGCATATTAAAACTTAATGTCTTTGTGAAAGCATGTTCATATCTTTGGTGATTTATATTTTCCTATCTATAGTAATAGGACATGAGCATTGCCGAGTTGAAGAAATTTCACTATAGGCCTATATGTTCACATACACATAAAACTTGGTTTCGAGAGTTGAAATATCTGAAAAAAATTATAATTCATTTCGTTGGACTAGTACCTTAATATCCTTAAGGGACCCTAACATATTGTGATTATTGGAGAAACACTTGAGTTGAAAAAAAAATATAGATAAGTGTACTCAATAAGAAATAAATAATGATTAGGTATTTATCTGTTAAATGACTTCGATATCGAGTACTCCTTTAAGATCTTATGTGGATAATGCAAACCATTCGGGGGACGAGCCTTGCATCTGATAGGTAAGTGCCTCTTGTGTGGGTAACTCTAGGAACATAGTGGAATGACAAAATAACTTGTGCTCTGTTTATTCAGAGGTGTGGATAGAGAAAGGAAAGGATTCTCTACAGAAAAAAATTCATCCATGTGGAGGAAGAGAAAAAAAAAGTCAAGACGAGGTGTGGATTGTTAATGCCTCTTGGTTAGGGAGTCCTTTCCCTAGCTCGAGACACCAGTGGTGGAATCGCCCTGCACACTCCGATTGTTCCCTGTCTTTGATCATCGATAGGTTGAGTAGCGCGCATACCACGTTTTGTTGGGCATTGCTATCCTCGTTCGCAGTGCGTATACCATTGGCGACCGTAGCAGGGTAAGGTCTTGTCGATGGTGGGATTCGGCGGAGCAGAAAGATCTTTAGATGAACGAGAATGATTGCTTGCTGAGTGGCTCGGATTCTAAGCGGTCTAAAATCGGAAAAAAATCTCCTTAGAGAGGAAATTGAAGGTATTCAGCCGATCCTCCTGCGACAAAATGGTAATGCCACTGACTTGAATCCGCTTTGCTAGCTTGGCCAAGAGCTTATTCCCCCTATCGCAACCCATTTCATCTCCGAGGACGACGACCTAAACCTTCGACGCAGGCCCTAGCCATTGGCTTGATGGTCCCCACCATGGCGCTCTTAAGGATCTCTAAAGATGGCAAAGACAAAGCAAACACGCTGGATTTGTGATTGTGAGGGACTCGAGGATGAGTTGGCGAGAGAGACCATGGCGGCATCGATGGAAGGGAGTGGAGAGGAAAGCAGCAGCTCATGCTGCAGCCGCTCTCTAAGTTGCCTGCTCCACCTCCTTCACGACGTAAGTCAGAGAATAGTAAGGAGGCGATAGAGATGAGGAAGATGGAGATGGGCGCCCGTGGTTCACAAGGAAGGATTTTCATTTTCACTCGATTTGGGCAGATAACAAAAGGTCCAAAAATCTATTTGCGGACGGATTTACGAATCCTTTCGTCTATTATTTCTTAATAAGTGAACAATGGAAAGTTTTTTGCATAGAAAACTTTTCTCAATTTTTTGAATCCATCCTCTCAAGTAAATATAGCATTGGATTGGTAATTGATACTTTAGAATCAAATTACATTGCTCTGCATACGAAGAACTGCCAGGTTAGATCTCAGTGAAATAATTCGTATGCTGCTCATTAGTATAACTGCTTGATAGGGCTAGATGAATTTACTAGGAATGATAATATTTCATTCACACATGAGTTTTATGTTTTTGCTTGAGGATAAGTAATGGTTTAAGTTTGGGGAGTATTTGATTTGTGTCATTTATAAGTATATTTTCGGTCTTATTTTGCATGTATTTACTACATTACATGAGTATATTTGCATTCATTTCTTTATTTTAGTTCGGATGACTGCGGTTTGTGTTTTACATTGATAGGAAGTGGAGATTTTGATGTTTAAAGCGAATTTGGAGATGAAAAGCCTAAGACGTTCCCATTTCAGTATGATCCATGGTCAAACTGTGCTATATTCCATGGTCATGAACCACTTAGGAGGAGCGTCGATCGAAATTTCTAGCAAGGAATATAACTAGCTCGTGGTGCTTACCATGATCGTGCTCCATTCAGGTTGATGAGGAGTGTTCTAGTAGCCAACACGGGCCGACCGTGTCACATGACACGGCTATGCCAGGCGACACACCCTGGCCGTGTCACCCAACACGGCTGTGGAGCGTGTGGCGGTGCTTCATCTGTTTTTAGGGTTTATGTTAATTCTATTAGTCACCTCGACTTTTTAAGAAATTTTGTTAGGGTTCCCCTACTTCTTAAGAAACCCTATCAAAGTTCTAAGCCATAAATAGAAGGGGTGACAGTTTAGAGATCATCGAGTGATCATTGAGATCGAGTCATCGACGAGATCAAGGAGGTCTTTCGATCTCGTTATAGGGGATCGAGGAGGTCACATCGAAGACTTCGGAGGAGCTACGATATTAATGGTCAGTACTTCTAACTTTAGGGAGCAACTTTCTTTATCCTAGGATTAGAAAGTAACCCGACGATTTGTTTAACGATTGATATATGTGATTTCTTTTCCTTTATCCATGATATGTGTGATTCTTGATTGGTTCTAGTTTGCTTAACTATTCATTTATGTTGTGGGATTAAAGGGTTAGCGATTAGCTTCTCCAGGATCGAGGGGTGAGCACTGCCTTATAATTATAGCATATAAACATACGTTTGATTCATAGAGAATAGGGAATGGACCTAATAATGAATCATAATCTCTGACTTATAAAACTAACTTGAGAGTTCTACGAAAGTAGTTAAACCCTCTCGAGACTTACATGGTATGCCATAGAGCGTAAAGGGTTTGTGTTTGTTGAATAAACATACCAAAAGAAATCATATTCCTCTCAATTCACCACTCTTTACATAAGAGGTTTATTTATATACAAACTAGGAATTTTTTTAAGGAAATAATCCAACTAAGGAAATTATAATTAGACTAATTGACAACTACCTAATTAAGAATATATATTAACTAATATAACCAGATAATATATTAACTAATATAACCAGATAATACTCCCTCTTAAGTTGGAGCATAAATATTAATCAAGCTCAACTTGTTATAAAGTCCCTTAGTTGTTCTTCAGTTTTCACGTATTCTGTAGTGATTAAGCCTTGTTAAATTTTTTCACGATCGAAATGACAATCAATTTCAATGTGCTTAGTTCGCTTATGAAACACGAGATTTAATGCAATGTGAATAGCGGCTTGATTATCACACCACAATTTTGCTGGTACTGAAATTTTAAGTTCTACTTCAGTCAATAGTTGATATATCCATATTATCTCACATGCAGACTGTGCCATAGCCCTATATTCTGATTCTGTACTAGATCGTGACATAACATTCTGCTTTTTACTTTTCCATGAAATTAAATTTCCTTCAACAAAAATACAATAACCTAAAGTAGATCTTCTATCTATTTTAGAACCTACCCAATCTGCATCTGAAAAGCCTTCAATATGCGTGTGCCCATGGTTTTTATATACAATACCCCGTTCGAGTGCTCCCTTCAAATAACACAATCTGCTCTAACGTTGCCCAATGATTAACTGTTAGAGATGCCATAAACTGACTAACAACACTAGCCGAATATGCAATATCTGGACGAGTCAGTAAGATAATTCAACTTTCCAACCAACCTTCGATATCTCTCAGGATATTCAAATAGTTCATCTTTTGTGAGGTGCATGTTTTGAGTTATTGGAGTACTACAAGACTTTGCCCTTGATTTGCCAGTCTCATTCAATAGGTCGAGAATATATTTTCTCTAAGATAGAAATATATCTTTCTTGCTTCTTATAACTTCAACGCCTAAGAAATACTTTAGCACCTCTAAGTCTTTTATATGAAACTGAGTAAGAATGAAAGATTTAAGAGATGAAATTCCCGTAGTATCACTTCCAGTGATAACAATATCATCCACATACACAACCAACAGAATGACACCAGGTCCTGACTGCTTATAGAATACAGAATGATCAGACTTGCTTTTCACCATACTAAATTTTTCAACAACTTGAATAAATTTTCCAAACCAAGCACAAGGGCTTTGTTTCAAACCATACAAAGATTTCAAAGACGACAAACTCGCCCTATCTCCCCCTGAGTAACAAAATCAGGAGGTTTCATGAAGCATACCATTCTAACTCATGTAAGATTGAAATAGATCAGACGTATATTCCTTGGTATTATCACTTCGTAAAGTACGGATGAATGTATTGAATTGTGTTTTAATCTTAGCACAAAATAGAGAAAACAACTCAGAACGATTTTTCATTAAATATAACCAGGTAACATGAGAATCATCATCCACAAAAGTGACAAAATACCTAAAACTAAGTTTAGACAAAATAGGACAGGGACTCCAAATATCAGAATGAACTAACTCAAAAGGAATAATAGCACGTTTATTTATTCTTGGACTCGAACTAAGACGGTGATGTTTTGCAAAC
>JBBMKF010000007.1:6096229-6127942 GCA_037834155.1 Curcuma caesia | reverse complement strand
TTTACCAATAATCTTTTTCGTCAAAAGATCCTGAAATAAACAATGATCGGGAAAAAATACGACGCAACAGTTAAGATTACGAACTAATTGACTAACAGAGAGCAAATTAAAAGATAAATTAGGTAAATGTAAGACAGAGAATAAAGAAAGCAAAGGAGTGGGATTGATAGTGTTAGATCCGCGAACGCAAGAGGAAGACACATCAACTAAATTAACAATAAAAGTGTTAAATTTGAGTGAAAAAGTAAAAAAGAGACTAAAATTAACTGTCATACAATCTGTAGCCTCAGAATCAATGACCCATTTAGAGGATGAGGAAACAAGATATTTGTGGTTACCTGAATCAGCAATACCAATGGCAGAGGGAGATGCAGATTTGAGTGATTCATGATATTGAGAGAACTTGGCAAATTCATCCGCAGAGATAAAAACTGATTTATCAGAGATATCATTAATGGATGCAATATGAGCCAAGTATTTTTACTGATTTTTATACTGAAGCTTTCTGCACTCAAACTTTAGATGGCTCGGCTTACGAAAATAGTTACAGATAATACCATTAGAATTTAACATTCGAGTTTCAATATCTTGTGAGCCTCATCTTTTGTTTCCACCGTGAATAGTTGACTTTTTAGGCACATAATTAGTGTTGCGACTTACCAAAGCACCACTAAGTAGAACAGAGGTAGTATTTTATGTACGGAGAATGTGACTAAATACATCTTGTAAAGAGGTGACCTCAGAGCCAGACAGAATTTGAGATTTAGCAAAATCAAAGTCTAGAGATAAACCATCAAGAAAACTCATGATAATCATCTGCTCTTGTTGGCATTGTTGAACCTTCACATCAGGGCTAAAGGACAACAACATATTAAGCTCCTCATATGTCTTCTTGAATGCCATAAAATAATTAATCAGCGACTGATCTTGCTTTTTCACACGGTAAAAAGCTTTGCAAACCTCATACATACGGGAGATATTCCCTTTTCCAGAATACAGAAATTCCAGATAATCCATCAAATTCTTTAACAAATTCACAGTGATTAATCAAACCAATTACCTCACTATCAATACAATTTCGAATCTGAAGAAACAAGCAAGCATCCTCTCTTAGCCACGTCTGCCTTGAACCATCTTGAGGAGGGTCATCAATCAAATGCTCATCTTTGTCGATACTTTGTAAGTAAAGACGAACAGTTTTACTCCAATGCAAATAATTTGAACCATTTAACTTGTAGTCCGTGATTTTAGATACCACAAGCATAATATCCGTTATAATAGAAGACTTATTTTCAACCATAAGGTGTTATTCCAAAATATGTGAAATAACAGATAAAAGGAAGGAGCGCAGCTGAAAGAAACCAACTTGCAGGAAGAAAAGATCACGGTAACTTATCTGCAAGGAGAACAAAGCGCAGTGATTGTGCCCGAGGAACGAAGCGTCGACAAACAGAGAGAGGACGCGCGGGATCGCGTCTGAGGAAAGACCTCGTCTCCCTCAAATCGCAGAAATCGCACTTGCTGGTGTCGGGAAGACGCTGTCTTCTGCAGAATCGCAAGTGGCGGTGAGAAACCGGCATGCACGCGCGGCGGAGGAAAAAACAGAGAAGAGGAAGCTAGAATCGCTGCTTTTGGCTAAGGTTTCAACGCCCGTGCTTCTCCAGCGAGCAACATAGAGGGGCGCCGATCAGCTCGCCACAGCGCCGCGCCCATATTCACCAGTCCGGCGACGCCCTTGAACGAACAAGAGCAATGGACGGCAACGCGACCCCAGGGAGAAGGCGATCAACCGGGGGCGAAATCGCGATGCATGCTTTAATGAGAAGCAACAGTAGCAGCTACGGGCGAGGGAAAAAGCTGGTGTCGGGAAGGACGCGTATGATCGCGTCCGAGGAATGAAGAAGGGCGAGTGTGATCACGTCCGAGGAACGAAGCGATGCGAAGCCAACCTCGATCTGCCAACCTCGATCTGCTAATCTCCTCCCAAATCGCGACCGTGGAAAAGCTAACTTATTGGAATGCGAAACCGAAGAGAAGCTGAAGGAGGGGGAAAAAGCGCCTAAAGCTCTAATACCATGTTAAACAAAATATCTGGAAATAATTCTTATTCCTCCTGAATTTACACCCTTTACATAAGGGTCTATTTATATACAAACTAAAAATCTTTTTAAGGAAAGAATCCAACTAAGGAAACTATAATTAGGCTAATTGACAACTACCTAATTACGAATATATATTAACTAATATAACCAGATAATAGGCAACAATTGCGTGCTTGCCATAACAAGAAGATCATACAAGACATGTCCAAATATCTAGCTCTAATCAAGCGGCCATTACCGCAGTATCTCCGGAGAAAAATCTCTAACATTCATGTGGAGGTGGTCATTACATGCTATAGTTGAAGCCAAATCTTTACCTTGTCCCAAAGTGTAGTGCTAATGGGACATCTAAAAAAGATATGGTCTAATGATTCATCAGTCTGCTTGCACAATGGATAGGTTTTGCACTTCACATATTCCAGCTTATCCTTGGTGCGTAGACAACCCTGTGCTAGGAGTCATAACGCAAACTGATGCTTTGGCATGAGGTAGGGCTTCCATATAGCCTTTGCCATATCTTGGATAGGGGTGTAATCGAATCGAGCCGAGTCGAACATTAAGGGGCATGAGATCGTGTTCGGTTCGTTTTCCTAAAGCTCAAGTTCGACTCGAGTTCGATTCGAGTTTTAATTCTCAAGTTCAAGTTCGGCTTGTAATGAAATTAAATAATTCACGAATAGCTTAAGTTCGGTTTGAAAATAGCTCTTTTAAAAATTAAACGAACTTAGTTCGAACTCGACTCAATAATATATAATATTTATAATTCATGTAATATATATATAATATAATATAATATGATAAACGAGCCTCTTAATGAACATGTTCACAAGCCTCTTAACGAACACATTTGCAAGCCTCTAAACAAACATGTTCGCGAGCTCACGAACTAAATACTATTAAGCTCGAGCTCTAAACTTCTAAACGAACATATTCGCGAGCTCACGAACCAAATACTATTAAGCTCAAACTCGGCTCGATAATGTTTTCAAGCTTGAAAATAAGCTTAAGCTCGACTCGTTAACTTAATCGAACGAACTTCTTTTCGAACCTAGACCCAAATAGCTCGCAAGCGGCTTGGCTTGTTTACACCCCTAATCTTGGGCTTGTTTCGGCCAAAAGAAGTCATACGGAGTTGATGCCCCCCGCTGGACAGAACCGAACCAAGTGGACAGCAGGCTCTACGCCTACTGTTTGGAGTCGATTTTGCTGCACAATGTCCCAAAGTTGCAATATTTTCTTGATTAAAGGCAAGTTGGAGGCCTTGGCATTCCAATCTCAAGTCAATGTGCTAGAGGTATTGATGATGGACTCATTTCCCCCAAAGTGAATCTTTTTTGTGTTGAAGATTCCATATGGACTTACAGAACAAAGCGGAGTTTCAAGCTCGTAAGTCCCACGCTCCATACCCTCCCTCACCCTTAGCTAGGAACAGCCCATAAGATAGGCAGGTGTTTGGACATTTAAACAAAGAAGCAACAAATGTTGTATAACTTGTCAACGACCACACTTGGAATTGACAAGATAGAGACCCAAAAACACTCAACGGCCTGCAAAACAGTTTTAACCAACTCAAGTTTACATGCATAGGACAGCGTGTGCTTAGGTCATGTGGTGAGTTTACACAGTATGGCATCCGTCAAGACCCCATAGTTTCTAGTCCTCAATATCATCGTAACCAAGGGTATGTCAAGATATCAGAATGGGAAGGTACCCTACTATAACCCCATGAGATGTAGTAATCTGTTTTTGGTTCATTCGTTGACTCCACCAAGCTAAATGTTAGACTTTCTGAGTTTGGGATGTAGCCCCGTAGTGGTTCCAATCTTCGCTATACAATCCACAAACAATCCAACAATAGATTCATTGGCGTGGGCAAAAAGAAGTATGTCATCCGCGATGCTAGGCGAGTGATGTTGGTGCCCTCACACATTGGATGATAGTGGAAGTTGGGCTACCTTGCATGACTCAGAGAGATCTAAAGAGAACTTCTAGCCATAAACCAAATAAAATTGGTAATAGTAGATCACCTTAACGGAGGCCCCGCCACCCTTTGAAAAATTCATGCATTACCCCATTGATTCCACGAAATAAGATACGGTTGTAACGCATTCAAAGATCCAATTGACATACTGCTATGGGAAACCAAAGTCATGTAGGGCAGCTAATAAAAAATCTCAATCCACTGTGTCGAAGACCTTTTGAAGGTCGACTTTGAGGACGCGCCTCAAGGAGATCCTTTTCCTCGCATACTTTCTTAGTAGTTCTTAAGCAAGGTGGATGTTCTCCACTAAGGATCAATCTTCAACGTAAGCCGCTTGTGTCAGATCCAAGAGAATTTTGATGACCACCTGCATTCTTGTGGCCAAGATCTTGGAGGTGAGCTTGTATACAACCGTGCAACATGAGATTGGTTGATAATCCATAACGTTTAGTACATGATTCAACTTAAGGATGAGCACCAATAAGGTATGATTCCATTGCTTGAGAAGACGCCCTACTGAGAAAAATTCCTACACGGCTTCAAACAGATCGGACTTCACTATATCCCAAGAAGATTTAAAGAACTTGACTCCGTAAAACCATCCAGCTTTGGCACCCGATCATTGCCAATGTACAACGCGTTTCGGGCATCTTCTAGGCTAATGGGGCTGATCAAACATTGTTGATCAGTAGGTGAAAGAACCGATCCAGAATACAAAGTGATGTTGTCCAGTAGTGAACAGTTTGCTTGCATGCCAAGGAGGTTATCATAGTAAGCTACGAATACCACTGCAACTTCTTAGGTGCTTGTCATTTGCTTGCCCAATGCATTTGTGATAGCCACGATGGTGTTGCGCTCGTTATTTCGCTTGACAAGGTTATGGAAAAAACTTAATGCATCGGTCGTTTTGCTTGAGGAACATGCACTTGGCTCGTTGTTGATAGAATGATTGTTCCGCTTCTCCGAGTCTTGTGGCTTTGACTTGTAGTTGGTGAAAGATGCCCAGAGGGGCCTAACCATTCAAGATATTGTGTTGTACCTTCTTGAGCTCCTCATTTGTCAGCAAAGCCTATTGACAAACATGCTGGAAATACACCTTGTTAAGGTCTCGCAACCTGGGCTTTAGATGTTTCTTCTTAAGAATGAACTGCGCAGTTCCAAAAATATGCTCAGCCCATGTCTTCGTAACTAGCTCCGGGAAACTATCATCAAGCATCCACATTGTAGAATTTAAAGGCGCGACACTCTTGTTGCTCGCTGCTCACCAATGACACAATGCAACAAGAGTGATCGGATAGGCAACCCGATGGAAAGAATTCTGCAAGCTATGATAGTCCTCCATCAACCAATAATGATTGATGAAACCTTAATCCAATATGCATGAGACCATGTCATTCGTCCATGTGAATTGGTAGCCACAAAATTGTAAATTCACCAAGTGACATAGCTGAATTGGCAGTTTGTAATATGCAGTTGTTTTATCTATATAGAGTAAGTGAATATCAATAGAAAAGTTGATGTTCAAATGCAATTGAAGCCGTGATTAGGCAAGATAGGTAGCAATATAGATTTTACAGGAAAGTGTAGTTGGTTACATTGTAACAGATGATGTGTTGCTAATGGGAACGAAATATTAGGATAATCATTCTTATATTCCTCTTAATTTTTTTGGTCTGTCTCTAAAAGGTTTTGAGATTGGCACATCGCTCTATCATTGTAACACATCCACGGTGTTGTAGTTCATTTCATTCTGAGAGATGGCCTACTTCTTGTGCAGATGGGAAATACAATGGTCTGATCATTCTCCAAATTTATACATCCTCCAATTACATCAATATGCCTCTGTAAGTTTCTGATATGGATCTCTCTCCCATTGTAATGAGCTCACAGACAAAAGAGAATAATACAACTAATTTGTAGGAAGGCAGAATATGAACATCTCAATGGTGAACCTAATGGCAAAACCAAAATCATAACGCAATGTATCCATTATTAATATTAGTCAGACAAAATTTATGTCATTAACACTAATCACGTTATGATTAACATAATGCAGTATGGAAGTTTATAATATTTACATACACAAAATGAGTTCTTATGCTAAAACACTTGGTTTCATTTTCAATACCAATAACTATTCTTGTAGTAATTGCATCATTTACACTTTCAATATCTAGAATCAAAATTATTCATATTAATATAAACATGAACTAGTTTTACCTAAGAACATTACAAATAAAAATGTGCTTCTTAAGTAAATAATATAAGTATTGCAAGAAAAGAAATTGAGAGTGGAAACAAAGATGCCTGGAAGTTTGCAAGTTTCAACATCTGAAGAATCTCACTTGTTACTGCCTTTTCATCATAGCTGCCAAAAGTGAAACAATATAAATATCATTAAAGAAACACCAACAGAAGAAATCTGGAGTTAGAGAAGGTACCACTCTTAAACATTAAGTAAATTTGTAGAAATTTAAAACTAAAATTTCAGAATAACCCAAATTTTATTTCAAATTTTGAACTGCATTAAGAATAAAATAAAGTTGATCACCTTGTTTTGCTTAACCGCTTGAAAAGTAAATTAATTTTTCATTATGTAAGGGGGAGTCATTTCTAGTCTATGGAACGAAGTCTTCAGGTTATAACACATAAGGAGGTGCATAATGCAAGGCTATATAACAGATATGAAAATGGGCGTTGAGAGTCGCAACTAAAAATCGGAAATCAGAGGAAGAGTACCCTACAAGTTGATGTAAAGAGAGTCATTGTCGAGTGTCATGTGAGGATCAAATGAAGCAAGGTTGATGATTGCAGTAGAACAAAGTGAAAAGTTAGCCTGAGTAAGGACATGACAAGGACAAGAATTACAGGAGACTTCCTTTTAAACAAGGTATCAAGTCAAGTATGAAAGAATCACAACGCATTGCATTGAGCATGGCATAATTAACAAAATGATATTGATATTGATCAGTCAAAAGATTATACATATCAACCATACAGAACCAATGGGATAGATAAGATTGGAATCAATGCATAAGATTCAAAAACTAAAAAAAATGTAAATGTTAGGAATCATCAAGAATATTTCTACCATTGATAACATACTTCATTAAATATCATAGTACCAACAAAAAAACATATAATTAAAAATCTATTTGACATGATCATTGTTAAATTTGTTGGGTAAAATGTTGTATTCAATGAACATCGGCATATAAGTAATACATGTGTATATATAAAATTAATGACCCCTCTTATGCAGCAGTATATAGATACTATCCACGCCTGAATTGTTGCATAAATTGCAAAGGTTTATGTATCCTATATTAGTGGTCAAAACCCATGGCTTAATCTTTGACAAATGATGGAAATTACTAAGCTGAAATTTCACTCAGGTATATATGCTCGCTGATGTTACCCTAATTGTCAGACTAAACCTTTCAAAGAGAGCATATCTTCCCTTATTTTCAATCCAAATATATATAAACACTTTACGTACTAAATCTATCAAGCAATATTTGTCAATCCTTTAGGACAAAAATAACTGAATCTTCGTAAATAGGTAAGTACCAGTTACACAAATCTTGTTGTCAACACAACTAAAACATGCATGTAACCCAAGTTATTTTTGGGTTTTTTGGTTAATTCATTAGGTTGTAATGAATACTATTGCTTAGCAATTTGGTGTTTAAGATTCAAAGAATGTAATTTATTCATTTTACTGAGAAAAGCATTAGGTGTATCATTAGCTCAGACATCCGTACTAACAAAACTAACCACTCATATTCAAAATGTAGCTCAATATATGTTAATTCCAAACAATATTTAATTACATTAAAGATGGCTTAAAAATTTTGTTCTGTGGTGGTCGATACTAGCAAAACATTTCGTTATGTCCGCCGAGACTAAACACAAATCAAACAATCATGGGTGCTGCAGTGAGACACTTCTCAAACTTCCCCTAAGGTTTATGTGGTGTCACCTGTTAGATTCTGCATCACTGATAGAGAGCTTCCACAATGCTGTTGATTAGCTTCTACAACTCTTCCAAACATGTTGAGTTAGTGCAACGCCACAATGAGAAGCACTTGAGGCTACTGCAGTGCCACCAGAGGTTTCTCCTAATGCATCAAAGGCTTTTGCAACTCTTTTGAAGGCGGTGATGCAACAGGAGATGCATCTAAGGCTTCCATGCCTCTTCCAAAAGTTGCAACTTTCCATGACTCTTTCAGGATTTCTGTAACTGGTCAGTGAATGGCAATTCTATCAAGACTCTCCCTTACACAAACAACTTCATCTACTCTTCCTAATTCTTCTTCTCTCTTTTCAATGCCTTCAACATTGTGTGTCAACGCATATGTGAGGGCCCTAATATCATCTCATTCTGAACAGTAACCAAAACTGAAATTGAGAATGAGATTTCAAAGCTTAATTAATCGGATTAGATTAAGTGAAGTTTAAATGTTGGGGGAAAAATAAAGGTTTTAAATAAAGCATTACCCTAGAAAGGCCTCTACCAATCAAATATCCTAAACAGAGCCCTTATGTTGATTATGTCCCAAACAAGGCTCCCTCCTTTTAGAATGGATCAAATTAACCCCAATAAAATTAGACTACACGAAATCGGTTTAACCTTTATTAGTCATCGTCATCAATGTCTACACATCCTCTCCGTCATGGTCGCCTTCACCAATCTACCTGACTCTATGTGACACTGTTGGAGGTGACGTCAATGCTGATGATGGAGCAGCAAAAGTCTTGGCATACTTGCTCTTCCTCGGTGTAGAGAAAAGCCAACGAAGTAAGAAGTTGTCATGCTTTAAGTGTTCTGCACTAACATCCATGCATCATATCAACATGTTTTTTTATTGTTTAATTATTCAAATCTAAGGTTTACAAAAGTGGAATTTTCTTTTTTTTAGGGATTTTATCAGTATGTTATTGGAGTTATGAGTTGGTATCGATACATGCAATCATTTTCAACTTTTTGTCAATCCTACTGTATTTGTTTAAAATACATTGTTATATTATTTGTATTTTTCTTTGTTGTAACATATTGAAGCATCTCATACTTATATTGGGAGGTTCTATCTTGGAGGTGTCAAATTACAGTTACTATTCAATAATTTACTTTATATTAGTAACATTAGTTATTTGGGTTAGTTTTGGGTCCCTAAATAGTAGTCTCTAATTAGATTGTGTTTGTCGGATCTTTTTCCTAATTATACCATTTTTTCTCTTTGCTTTTCTTAGGTGTACTTTTCCACATTATGAAATGGATATTATGTGCATCTTGAATCATATTGGTCACTGATGTGTCTCAATTTAACTCATATCTACTCCATTGAGTAATTCATTGATGTATTTTAGAACAATCTAGAGATGCTTTGTGCCAAAATAGTACAAAAACCAACCCATCATAGTTCATGCAATCTAACATTAACGATTTGAAAGATTTGATAATTAGACAAAATCCATCTGCATCATTTGAACTACATGTAAGTCAAATGATAACTGGAAAATAGAAAAATAAACACAATAAATTTATTTGTTTAAAACAGTTTGACTAGGTCTTCTATAGTTAAAACTATGTCAAAACATAACAGAGTAAAGACCACCTACCAAACATCACAGTTGGAACAAGGTTCAAAATCTTAAACCATGCCAGAGTTTCAATCTTTGATTGGAACTGTACTTTTTTTGGTATCTTATCAATGTTTCGATGCATGGTACCAATGGCAAATTGGAGGATGAAGGAGGAAGGAGATTAAGTAGAGGAAAGAGACATTGTATATAGTGATTAGTAGTATTTTGGTAATTTATCAAAATTATACATTTCCACTATATCACCCAGCACAATTAGAGATTTCAAACCATGGTTGGAAGCTCCCAAAACACCTTTGCAAAGTGCCTAGAAGTGTCAAAAATAGCCCAATCAAGCAGTTTTTTGAAAACTTAATCAGGATATTTTTATGCCAAATATAGGAAAATGACCAAGCAATCTCATATCCACATGAATCTAACATCAATATATAGGACCATATAGTTAGAACCTTTCCAAAAAAACCTGTGTAGTGTTAAAAAGGGCCAGAAACTGCCACGCCAAATTGAAGACAGCTTGAGTAAACTATTTTTGTGCTAAGCTAGTGCTAAAAATAGGCAATGAAAATGCAATCGTATATCTATATTCATACAACATCCTCCCTTGTTGATCATAGGTGAATCTCCCAAACAAAAACTTGCATAACCAGCTCTCAACCTATCCAGCTCTCAAGGAGATCAATCGAGAGATGGGTCAACTTCCTTCCGTTCTGATCAAGCTGGTGGCAACCTGTAGTTGGTGTGAGGGTAACTCAAAAGGAGATCACAACTTGCAGTGGTTGGACAAGCAACTACACGACTTAGTGATGTTCATGTCCTTCATGAGTGGAGGAGGGATGCTATCAACCAAGAAGATGCTGGAATTAGCCCTAGGATTCAGGGAAGCAGGAAGTGATTCCTATGGGCGGTTTGGTGCCCAAACAATCAAGAAAAAAGGCACGCCCATTATCACATGGCCACTTAAGTGGAGCAGTAGATGAACACGATGCTGCTGTGAAAAACACCTATCTGGTTCTAAAGCAAAAGAATAGAGAGAGGTTGGAAAGAGAGGTGGTTGCATTAGTGCTGAAGAACTGAATCATTTCCTTGTATCCGAGAAAAACTTGCAGATTAATAGGAAGGAAGCTTGATCTGAATGAATTAGAATTTCTATTCTATGATTGACCGGTATAAACATCAACAACTTCGAATAGGCCTAGTTTCTCCTCAACAAATAAAAGCTTGGGTCAATAAAATCTTACCTAATGGAGAGATAGTTGGAAAGGTGACAAAGCCCTATACGTTTCATTATAAGACCAATAAACCGGAAAAAGATGGATTGTTTTGTGAAAGAATCGCTGGACCCATAAAAAGTGGAATTTGTGCTTGTGGCTAATGGAGGGGGAAACATGCAAAAGTTTAAGCGAGGTGGAAGAAGTGACACAAAGGAGGAGCTCATACACCACTGGATCAGCTTGTCAGGCAGGACCATTGAGACCACTTTAATTGGGAGATTTAGGGGTATTTCTGTCCATTTGTTGGATAGAAAAAAAAAACATCGGGACCATGAAATTTATATTTCTAAGGTACTTCTAGGTAATTGCTCTTAAAATATATAAAAGAAAAACTGAATATATAGTCTCACCACACGACATTGAATATATAGTTTCACTTATGGAAAATTTATGGAATAGTTAGAATTAGTGGACATGAAATTCTCATATAGATATATATATATATATATATAAAAGAAATTTTAGATAACTTGAGTTTACTATTCATCAATCGAGCATATTGGTGAAGATATTATTAATGGATAAAGAATATTATTCAAAAAGTTAACATAATTGAAATAAAAAATAAGATTATGAATATGTGGAGTTAGCAAAAAGGATAAAATAAAACTTAATATTCAGAGCATTTATCTCTGACCGATGATAAAATGAGAGAAAATAAGTTAATGTGATATAAACATAATCAAGAGCAACAGATAAATCATTTAATTAGAAGAGTTAATCTATTAAAATGGAACAAACACGTCAGAAAAGGAGACTAAAGAAATTAGTTTATGTAATAAGAACTAACTAATTGATTTGCATATTAATAGTGGCATACCCATGGAGATAAAATTCATGTAGTTGGCCCAACTAACTAGGACAATCATGACATAACTGAATTTGATTTTTTTTTTTTTATGAATTTGCTTCATTCGTGGATTTTATAATTACGAAATGAATACCATATCTCTAGGAGTTAGACCTAAAGGTATATCAAAGATTGGCACAAGCTAATGAGAGTCATGCACCATTAGCGCTAGTGCACTTAAGGCATCATTCTCTATCAAGAAGATTCACAGCATACGAAGAGCTGGTACCTTTTAATTTGACTTATTCAGGGCTACTTTATAAATTGCTCCAACACAATCTAGGAAATGAAAAGAGTATCCGATATGTTTGCTCAAGATACTCCAAAGATATCCCTAAAATTCATATTTATAAATTAAAAGGTAGGAATGATCAACACAGAATAGAACTATTTTTCAACCAAATCCCTTTACAATTTTCTTTTTTCAGAATTAACAACATAATGGAAGTAAAGAGTAATATGATTCAATTTGGAAAAATAAAAAATAAACTCATTTATGTAGTATCCAACATTAAACCTAATGACTAGGCAAGTCAACAAAACTAATTATTCTAACAAACATAAATGTGACAAAATTTGGGCACTCATTAATGTGAACATTATGTCAATTACCTTCCATATAAAAACTCAGGAGCTAAAATTCCAAATCGGTCAATAAACTCTGAATAAAATCTTCGAGTAGGATAGCCAGCAAGACTTATTCGAACAGCCTCCAAAACACCCTATATACAAATAATAGATGATGATTAATTAGCCCATCGTCCTATATAGAAAAATAGATGATCAATTAATTCATTACAATAACAAAAATAACAGGTTGGTCATAAGAGAGAAAGAACACTTTTGGTATTAGCCATTTCCCAATAGAGAATGAAGTTATCTCATATTTTAGAAAAAGGGTAAGCACTAAACATTCAGACATTGTATTCTTATATAATGTATTGTTGCCTTCACCTAAGCTAACTTTGCAACTTTTTTTCATAACCAAGACAACTTCAAGAATCACAAATCAGGCAACAAGTTAACAAGGGAGAGGATTTTCTCAAATTTTCATGTAGTTGATTTCTTCTCAGCAACTTTCCTGATTTAGCAAATTTACACAATCCATGGGATATTGAAATTCCCAAAGCCCAAGAGAGAGGTTTCACATTTTATAAAATCAAATTCACTTCGATAGCACATTTCTTGATAGTAAGAAATATCTGCAGAATCATCAATTATTTATTCCGATAGCATCAGCCTGAAAGGCACCCTGAATTTTTGGGAGGTCAGATAGAACATTTGTCTAAACAAAGGTGATTGAAATAAAAGTCAACCAATTATTTATTTAAACCAAGAGCCTTCCCTATTGAGCATAAAGTGGCACATTATGACTGAGAGCAAGGCGAAAAGTTCTACATAAAAGAAAAGGATGTAATACAGATACTTTGGTCAATTAGAGAAAAACACAAACCATGACACTTAGATAATCATTAGCTAAAGAATATTTTGTCAGTAATCATCAACAATTTACATATAAAATAACTAAAACAGTACTTACTCCACACCGTAATTGATGGAGAACACTCTGATTCTCAAACTTCTGAGGGCGGTTTAAAGAATTTGGCTTTATACAGCGTATATAATGGGGTTCCGTCAAGCTAAGTGTTTCCATAAGTGCTTGAAGTTGTTGCTTCAGTAAATCAGTTAAAGAAGCAGGAAATTGCAAAACCAAAAAACTTTCAGCTCAACAAATTCAAACAACATTTAAATGAATAAACCAAGAAGTCCAGGTAAACAATCTAAACTAAGATGCCACATAGCCTATCTACAAATGATGTCTTCTTAAACAGAGGAAATACTTCAAGGGGTTATTTGGCAAAAAATACTATCCCAACTGTTGTAAGGCATGTAAATAGTGGCATAATACCACAACAAAATAATAAACCAGATCTATATTTGACTACTTTGGTTTACACACTATAAACATGTTTTTGGAACTTTAATAAAACAAATTGTAAGAGATAATAGAGAACTAATATAGCTAAAAGTGATGTAAATGCAATCTGAATGACTTGCATGAGACACTAGTAGTGACAGCCTACATGATACTTCATGTAGCCCACCCAGATAGTTTAAATACAGAGTCTGTTCTAGAAGTAATGGTGGTGGTTGTCCTCCAAATCCAATGATAAAAGCAATATTAGACAAAGCTACTATATTAGGACAAAATGAATATAAATAAGTCCACAATAAATTCATTAAAAGCAAGAAACTCATAAAATCACCAAAGACTAGGAATAGCATCCTAGGCTGACTGGAATAGATGCAAGTAAGTTGAAGACAAACAACTGCCATGTCCAAACGATAAATAAGAAAATCCTGTGAAAGTCCACATTCATTCATTATGTAGCATGCTCTTCTAATTTTTATTTGACTTCAAATCATTAAACAATCACATTAACTTAGGCTTAAGTTGCATTTATAATGCTTATGCTCACATTCATTACCAACTCTTATAATGAATGTGCAAAAATTTGTTCCTATCAGAGGAATAAAGAGCAATCCGGTGCACGAAGCTCCCCCAATGCAAGATCCCAGGGAAGTGTCTATTGTAAACAATCTTACCCTATTTTGCAAGAGGTTGTTTCCTATCAGAGGAATAGTACATGTAATCAACATGCGATAGAAAATACCTAACTCAACCTAAGGACATGCAATCAAAAATGAGCAATTACTATTATGTGACACGTGACACATACATGTGACATGTAAACCATATCAATTAAAACATAACAAGAAGGAAAGGAGCATCGTTATTTTACTATCATAATGTGTTAAAGTAAAGTTTATACAATTCACTCCCTATTCATAAGAAATTCGTGTTAGCAAATACAAAAATTAAAATTAAAAAATATATATCAAGTACACCTTGAATCTTGAGGCCACAGATGAAAATTTGTATGATGATCTTGAAGACTCCTCTGATAGTGAAGCAAAGAGTCCAGAAACAAATGAGCACCTTGAAGAACATAGAAGATTGCAATGTTCAACAACAATATAATCCCGATTCTTATCCAGAAAAAATTCTGTTTGATATGTCACCTGTAAGAATAAAAGCAAACACCACAAAATTTCATTAGCGTACAAATCTATTAGGTCGCACATTGCTCCATGAATCAAACAATTCATGTGGAGCCAACCTTTCCAGCATAATGCGCTATGATGAAATCTGTTTCAGCAAATTTTTCCTTTTCCAATCTGGAATGTGATCCAAGATTCTGAAACAGTTTGGCAGAAAATGTTTGATGTGTTGACCTTGGGAACATGCTGATAAGAGCAGCCACAATTTTAGTCTTTTGAACTTCTGTAAATTGTCAAAGAAATTAGTACATTATATGGCCAAAGAAGATTATCCACTTACCAAGCCTCATCCAATAGTGAAATAATCCCAATGGGTTTCTGCAAAAAAATGAAAATCTTAATCCTTTCCATGTAGATTGAGAAAATAGAAAACAGATGAACAAATGTCAACGATCAACCAAGATTGTGAAACATCACTTGCACCTCTAGTAAAGAAATGGCTCATCAATAACTTTACCAAGCCTTTAGGAGTGTTTAATTTCACAAACCCATGTAACAAAAAGGAATATCTAATATCAATGTTCAATATTGAGAACTGTCCACTAAGTTTAACTTTATCTTTACTATATAAGTTACTAGATAAATTTAAAATTCAAAAACATAAAATAAAATAAAATAAAAAATCTTAAAAGCAATTAAGTGTAGCTCCGATAGATGATAAAATGAGAAAAATAGACTAAGATATTTGAATGGACATGTTTAAAGGCAACAAATGGATTTTGTAGTTAAAGAGTTACATCAATTAGAATGAAAAGTGTGAGTGGGGAGTGAGAACAAAGAAAGTAGTAATTCATAAGATAAAAAATGAAATAAGTAATTTGAATAAATATCGTCTTATATATGACTCAAAGGAGGAATAAAATACATACAATCGACCCCAAATAGTTGGAAAAGGCATGGTTGATGACATGGTGATGATAATGATAATGAAGATGATGATGATGAAGTTACTAGATACTTCACAATTTTTTTCTATTGTATATAGAATAAAGGGGAACTAAAAACAAACCCAATTATTTTTCTTCTTTATTTAGTAATAGATTATTCAAATGAAGCTAGTGTCTTGCTGATCGGTTTCATCCAATAGTCTCCCACTCAATTTCATCAAATAAATAGTACATAAATAAACGGAAATTATAAACAACATGAAATTGAACAGAAATCAGAGACACCAACTAGATGTGATCATGAAGTCAATATAGAGGCTGGCTCAAACATTAATAACTAAAGGAGGAGAAACAATTTAAGGGAAGGGTGAAATGGGAGGGAGGAGAGGAGAGTGAGAGAGATAGAAATGTTTAAATAAGATTGGATGAAAAATAGAGATGAATCAAGGAAAATATAAGAAATAATTGAAAGAAAATATCAAAGAGAAGAAGCATATATATATGCGTGCACGCTATAACAAACCATGGCTTAAGTAGAAAATGTGCACATCACAATCTAACCATTGTTACTATCTAATGCAAATTCCATTCCAACAGAATAAATATGAACCTCCTGGTATCAAAGGTACATGGAATGCAAATTCATCATTTATGGTACTTGGTGATCATCCATTTGCATTTCAATGCATTACAAAATAGCTTTTAGATAAAACAAATGCAACAATCAAATTAATGAGTATCCTTTCAACTTGTCTTGATTACTCTCCTACAAGCTGGGAACCATGTTCCTGTTCATATTACAACTTCAAACTGTAATGGAACTTTAAGACGATTGCAATGGGATTAACATTTTCACAAGAATAAAATGCCTTTCATATATATGTATATATGAATGGTGACTTTATCTCCTCTTCTTTTCCAACTTATATCAATATACAAATATCTTCATCATTTAAACACCTGACCAAATACTAATATGATTTGTGTAAAGGAAACAAATAGTGCACTAAATTTACCAATTAATAATATGTTCTGGTTCATAACAAAATCAATAGAATAATAGCAGCTGACTCCCTAATGGACAAGATTTGGTCTAAGGTTACAGCATAATTCAGGGGTTTCAGGTACTCATCTCCACAAAAGATTGTAGATCATCTATTGGCCTAACATCAAATTTATGTGTAGTACACCAAACACATTCTCCCATACTCTATAACAGAATATCACATACTTCTCAAATTCAAGGTTCCTAGCGTCAAACAACATATAATGGTATGACATGCCATTTGTTCAAAGCCAAAATTGTTGTCCACGGTCATAATTCTACAAAACAAATGATCATAGGAAATGAATACTTCTTCCACATGTCAGTAAAACAAACATGATTTATTTATGATGTAACAAAAGGTTACACAAAGGTAAATAGCCATCAGATGAGAAATACAAGAAAAAGATGAATAAGTTTCTTCAAATATTAAGAACAGAAAAAGATACATGAAGAAAAGTTGGCTAAGTGCCCAAGTTTTTCAAGGAAGAGTATAAAAACCTTCTCAATCAAATCTAGAACATCTTGATTGTCTATGAATTCAATATAGCTCCAATTAATTTCCTCATTCCTGTATTCTTCCTGCTCCATCTTAAAAACATGCTGCACCACCACGAAATAGATATAATATCTCATCCCAAACAGTTAACAAAAAGCTAAGCATACAAACACAAACAAATTTGCTACCAATAAAATATAATTCATAGCACACCTCGTTAAAATGTTGTTGAAGCTTTTCATTTGCAAAATTGATGCAGAATTGCTCAAAACTAAACAGAAATAAGTACAGTGAGCTTGGCCTGTCCAAAAAATGGAATACGACAAAGGAATAGGAGTAGAAAGTAAAAGGTTTCCCTTATATTAAGGGTCCTTTAAAATTCAACAAATAAATATATCCACAAGTTAAGGTGCCAAAGTTGAAAAATAATAATAATAAAAAGCAGCAATTGATATGTTTGCTCATCACCAATTTAAAGTGAAACAATAGCCAGGTGCATATGATCAACAATAGCAATGACAACATGACAGCACAAATCTATAGGCTTCAATTGGCGATCTCACACAGTTTTGTAAAACAGCAATCACGTGAGGAGATAATATGAATAAAACATGCATTATTGTGAGAATGAAAACAAGGAGATGGAACCTCTTTTATAGGATTTTATAAGAAACTGATCCCACTAACATTCTGAAAAAATGAAGGTTTAAAATCAACACACAGAGGTTCCAATTTTTGACCAGTGGGAATTGGTGGGTGTCTTTTTTTACTGTAGGCCCTAGGCTCTCTTAATGTCCAGCATTATCCTCAGTGGACTTGTATCACCCATTAGGTCATCTAGGGGGATCGATTAAAATTTCTCCTTTATAAGCGCTATAAGGTTTCACCCTGAGAAAAAAAGAATTGCTTTCCAAGAATATTATCAGGATACAGGTTAAATTTTTAGATTTACTCTTCTTAGGATTACCCCAATCTGAAATGCGATGAAATACTGCAACAACCCAGTCAGCAATTGACAAATTGTGTTATTCATTATGAGGACTGGCATTTGCAAAGTAAGAAAGCTAGAAAACTAAAGCAGGTTGTTTCTGACTACAAGAAACTAGTAACTGACCTAATAGGGACAAGCTAACTGTGACGACAAACATAATTAGTACAGAAAAATGTGCCCAAAACAGCTTTGTAAAACATTCTTATAAGAAAATTAGAAAAGTAAAACTTGAAAATTAGAAACTTAGTAGTTCACAGAATACTACAAGATAATTATACCAATCAACCTTTTTCATCATGAAAAATATCACAAGGTAATATAATTAACAATAAACCCAATACATAATATGCAGAAGGACAGCGTGTTAGGATGCAGGAGTCATCCAATAACACATCATATGAAGCACAAACATATAAAATAAAAAATAAAAAAAATGGAGATTTAGAATCAAAGGTAAATGACACAGTACCTATTATTTTTAAAGCACTCAAAGCCATAAATGTCCAAAACTCCAATTTGTAACTTGGAACTCAGGTCTTGTCCAACAGACTTGTTAATATTTTCAACTAGCCTACAATGAGAAAATGGTCATAACAAACAGTAATTTGGTCTAACAAGTGAAAAATTCAATGAAGGAAGAGCATGCCAGTCAAATAGTCGAGCATATACAGCCTTGGCTAGCGCATCACGGTTAGCAACTGCAGCAGCACAGTCTAGTGCTTTAACTATATTTCCTTCATGAGTTTGTATACCACGTGTACACAATGTTGATAGAAGAAGGTCTGGATTGCACCTGAAAGTGAATATGTTTCTCTAATATATACCCTAACAATATAGTGGGAATAAAAGAATTTTCTAGTAACAGATCCTGTATTTGCACAAATTCATGAGCCATAATTTACTAGTTTATAAGAGAATTAAAATATAGATGACATTTGAAAGATATCATGTTAGAAACTAAGAAGCTATTATAATCTATATTTTCCAATTAAATATCCCCAAGTATTTATGCTAGCATCCTATGCACTTGGCAAATATCATAATGATTACAGGAGAACCTAACCAACCAATTAGCTGATACTGTATCTGTTCCTTAACAAATGATATGGGTAAAGCAAAATCTACGTAACAATATGGACTTATTTTTTTATTAGCATTGGAGATTGCTTGATCTATGATATCAAAAACAGTTAAATAAACAAGTTAATTTGCATCAATGAAAAGTAGTCGCACGTAGAACATCAACCTATGACTAGTTAAATAAAAATGGAGGATGATAAAAGCAAGTGAAGCACATGAGATCATGCCAATGCAAGGTCTAGGCCAGATAAATCGTCTTACAACCAGAAAGTAAAAGGCATTTTTTTGTGAAATGACTCATGGAATCATAGTACTGCATTCTTAGTGTGGCAGCAAGCCAACAAGGCTCACCCACCATTGAAATAATGATAAACTCTAGCATTCACTTACATGAATAAATCAGCAGCTGTTTGAAGATGAAAATAAGACTTTGAATCTTTATAGGTAGAAGAATCATGTTCCTTCCCTGGTGAAAACTCAATATTGCCAAGATGAAGAATAGCAGCTAATGTGCGAAATATGGCTTCCTATATGTTAGAGACAATCATGATACTGCATTCATATGTGACAAGATTGCCTAAAGTATATGATAGAAATCCCAATAGGTGATCAAACCTGGCAGCTTAAACTGATTCCAACTATATCCATTGCCTTTCTTGTCTTCAAATATTCTTCAGCATTACTTACTCCTTCAAGCTCATACAATTTGCTCTGATTCAAGTAATGGAAGCAGCTTGGATGGCCAAGCTTATATTTTTCAGCATCCTATAAACAGAAAATGAGAGTGCACAAATAACCATAAGCATAAGCCCTGTTGAGAACCAAAAAATTTGTATCCAATTTTTGCTTCGTAGAAATGTAAAAGAAATAAAGAAAATATGTTTGGCTTTCCAAAATCATAAAATTAAATACAAAAAATTAAAATTACAAAAACATTTTTAAAAACTTCAAAAAAGTTTATGAAATTTTCTGCAATCTTCAAATTATTAAGATCTATCTATATCCCATTTAGAAAGCTACAAACAAACTTTGATGGCAAATTATCACTTCAGCTTTTTGATAATAAGCTATTCAACTATTATCCATTTTTACATATTAAAAAAAATGATTATATGTTAGTATAGATTCAAAAAAAAATGTATATGCAATAAAAGAAAATAATAATTACGATTATTTTTCACAATTACAACTCTTTCATTTTCATTTTTGTATTCCATAAGTGGTAGCATTATCAAAAAAAACAACAATACTAATGAAGAAAATAAAAATAAGTTTATCAAATGCATATTTTTTGTGAAGAATACACTAAAGAAGCTACTTCGAGTTTTCTAGTTCACAGAAGATGTTTGCATAATGTTCACACATTGAGGAACAAAACCCTCATTCCACCTATCTAGACTAATTTTGCCTATCAGTCAACAGGTTAGATAGATGAATCCTGATGATTTTCTAAACAAATCACTATTGGCATATTGGATTCATGACATGGAAGAGATAAAAGGAATTTATTCCTAGGGAATGAGATGAACAAGGGCTAGAAAAGGAATAATTATTCCTTAATTTGGTTCATCAGAAGGAATAGATGTGGAATAATCATTCTTATGTTTGTTTAAACCAATGTTCCTAAATTCATACTTCTTTACAATTGCTTGTTTTCAACAATCACAACCTCTGAGTTATTCTTGTCATCCTCATCTCCTCTATTCCAACAATCTCACCTTCATCTCCTACTCTTTCCCCACTCTGATTGACTCCCCTTCATACCCTCCAAGTTTCCACTTCGACAACCTACATAACAACTTCCTAAGTCAAACTCTCGCTCTTTTCTTTGCAAGCCTCCATTTTGTTGCCCTTGATCTCCCTTATCTTTGCCCACAGCGTCTTCTATTATTATTTGATTCTATAGCAACACATGAACTAACACTTGGATCCAAAACTGAGATGAATATTTATATCCAAGTTCAAGTAGCAAGGTTTGGATATACCAAATCCATTATTGGAACTTCTAATGGAACAAAAAGGGCTATCTAATATTTGGATCTGGAAATTATTTGGCTTCTAATGAAACAAAAAGGACTATCCAATATTTGGAATTCTAATATAATATAGAAGCTTCATGGTACATTCAAGAGAAGTATATGCTTCTATTAAAATATTTCAAAGCAAGCAGTAGTTAAGTGTCTTAGATTTACCACATTCTCAAATATCAAATTGTATCACAATCAAAGCAATTGATAATGTACCACATTCTCAAATCAAATTGTAGTCAACTGTCTTAAATTTTTCAAAAACGAAACGGAGAGTATATTTATTTTCCATGCAACAGAAATAATAGGTCCCTATCATCCTTCAGTAATTACATAATTATGTTCATAAATGAATGATTTGAGCTTTGAACCAAGGAATTAACAAGCACAAGCTACTACCACCAAAGGCCCACAAGTTGTATCCAATACCAATTCTAGCATGAAATGATCAAGTTCAAATCATTATTGAACTGTACTAATAATCTGAAAGAGCAATCTCATTAGCAATCCACAAAGATAATTGAATGATAAGATTTGAAAAGATTGATCGCAATAGAAGAAGATATTCTAAGGGTTTCGATAAGTCAAAGGATTTCAATGAATATGGCACCATAGCAATAAATGTATACCTTTCCAGAGGCACATAATTGATAAAAACAATGGTAATTCCTCTCTGGGTATGTGATCTTTACCACACGAGACCTTTCTAACAAGTAAGTTCTAACTGCAGCCCCAGATATTCTACCACTTGCATCAAACTGAATTTCTACAAATTTCCCAAAGCGGCTACATAAAATTTACAGATGAGATTAGGAAAGAGAGAAAAACATATAAAATGCGGAAACAAAGGAACTTTAAGAGAAAAAAAAGATAACGCACGATACATTACAGTCCTACAAGTGTAGAACATGCAAGAAATAATCAATCAAGATGCATTAGAAAACTGCATTTAATGATAACAATTAAATGTATGCAACATAAGGAACAATAATCTCACACATAATGAAATAATAAAAATAAAACTGAAAGATTATTAACATGTGGAGATTAGAGTCCTTTTAAAGACCCTAACCCAGAAAAAATTTAAATAAATTAAAAATATCAAGCAAAGAAATAATCCTCTACTTAAAAGGGCCCAATCAATCTTGGAATAAATCCTCTCCCTAAACAAAATAATTGCTACTAAATTAGCTTGTTGCCTTATTAGGAATTGAATTTAATTAAATTTGGTTTCTTTCCAGTTTCTAATTAGGTTTTTTTTATTTTGACTAATTGCAGAATTATTTATTTCACAGAATATTTAATTTATTTCTAATTTTATTTGATTTGTAGTCTTAAAAGGACTCTAATCCCCAAGGTTAATCATTTTTCAACAACAAAATTTCCACTATATAAATTTTTATTTTCCTTGTGAGATGATTGATATTGCCATGTGAAATTTTTTGTTCCTTATGTTACATCAACTGATCAGAGCACTATATGAATTTTTGATCCACTTCAGTACTTGTATTAATTTAATATCAGAGTCGAATATCAAATTCAATGTTTAATAATCCACCCTATACCATCTCCACCTCTGTGGATCCATCCAACAACCACCTCCATGTCTTCAGCACTATCTTCACCATGCTCATCTCGTCTCACTCATGAACCACCATCTAGTGAGCAGACTAGCTCATGACTAGAAGCATATAGTCTCCACATGCTAATTCCTGCCACAATTTCATTGATCTTGCTGTTATTACGGCTCACCTACTGCAACTCGCAACCACTATTGTAACCCACTAGAGCTCCTGTGGTCATCATCTAATATCCCATTGCATCAACTGATCCCTGTTTCTGCAACATAATCAGGCTTTAGTAGACATGAAAAGAAAATCTCTCCTTCCCCTCAAACATATGCAAATGCCTACAGAGCAAATCATGTGAGTTGTCTACTGTGTAGACCCCTCTCCAATTAGCTCACTTGCGGTGCTGACTTTCAACTACAATCTCCTTAGCCACTTCTAGCGAGCCACTTCTTACTAGATCCACAAAGCTCACCTATTGAAGTCAACCTCCCTCTCCTCCCTCAACCTGTGGTTTCTCAGCTCTGGGAGCAAACCATAACTTCCTACCATCAGCGAGATCACTGCCATCATTCCACTACTCGTCCCCTCTACCACCAAAGAATTTATTTCCTCTGCAATGTTGTGGGCAATAGCTATTGCCACACACCCAATTATTATCGCCAACCACACACATGCATTGCCTATTGTGCACATTCTTGCATCCCTAATGTCATTGCCCATGCTCTACAGCAATTTGATGCTGCCAAGGGGAGAACCTTCCTACTAACCTACTTTGCCTCCTTTTATCACAGTGACACCTCCTTTCTTCACAGTGTCCCACCTCTTCTCAACACTTACTCTGAAGGAAAACATATTATTCAAAAATAGTACCTACTTTAAAGCCAACACCTAAAGTCTCTATTTCACTTAAATTGACGAATTCTAATTGAAGAATATGATTTAACTACAATGGTATAATACGATGATTTTGTCCCTTCTAACTATAAAATCACCAACCTTGGTATCCCATCAACAGAATCTTCTATTAAGAATGAAGCACATTAATTAAAGATGCAAGACTTGATTTTAGAATAACCTCTAAATAAAGTGACCTTAGAAAATCCTCCTAAAATATGATATTAAAATATCCACTTGATGTTAAAATGTCTGGGTTGGCCGCTGCATGCACTTCCCGATTTACTCTGATGGCCGGTGGGAAACTTCCGTGGGGCCGAGCCAGTGACCCCCAGGAATAGTCAATGAGACTAACTGGGATTTATCATTTTAGCAGAGCCTCATATTGACTTTTTCTTTAGAGAACAATCAACATACACATAAGCACACAAATTATCACTCATTTGTGTTATTCAGAAAGACCCAATGAGAAAATGGATTAAAACAAAATTAGTCAAATAAGAATGGAAAGTTTTTACTTGATCATTAACAAATCAATTAATACTTTCATTGGATATAACCCTTTGTAATCCATGAGTCTAAAGTTGGCCAATCTCAAGTGAGTTTTCTGATCTTCTAGTCATTATAATGATCCCACTTACCTGATACAGGAGGTACATGTCAATTTAAAAATATAATTGTGACAAATAATGGTTATCATAAAATACCTAGTCATGAGCTCAAATTGTCTCATATTATCTACTCTTAAGAGTGATCTATCCATAGTTTTAAAAGGTGGTTTGGCAAAGTGGTCAGTTTGCCTAGTAGCTAGGTAGCCCTGTTAGGCAACCCCTTGAAAAAGTAGCTCAAGAGAACTACCTAGGTGAGCTAAGCGGCCCAAGTAACTTTCCTTGGCGGTCAAGTTAAGCCTAAGGAAATAAGTTATTGTTCATTTGACATTAGTTATTTTATCTATATTTTGATATTATAGAATGGCACTAATTATAAACTTGGTATGTCATTTCTTATGATTTAAAATTAAAGACTATCAACTGTTCAATTTTATATTTCATTGTATTTTTTTTGTTGCAACGTGAATTAGAAAATTTTTCAGTGTTTTTTACGTCTTTTGTATTTACTTATTATTTATACTTAACATTAGTCATTCTTAATTTTATTTTCTTCACTTCTCTATTTTTATTGTAATGTTCACCCCTTATGTCCCTACCTAAGTGATAGATAATGGATGGACTACCTACGCCTAGAACCATCTTTTAATATGTTGGTTTTGTCCAATGTATTTAGTCATCTTGTGAGAAAAAATTAATTCTAATGTATGTTTATCTTATTTATTTATTTATTTGAATAATATTCGATATTTTAAATTGAAAGAAATATTGTACTAAGAGGCATTTAAGACACCATCTTTGAATGTTGACTTTATCACACAGCCATACTTTGTCAATTTTAGTGCTAAAGTATTCATTCACAGCCTTATGGTTTCTACACCACCCGTGATTAGTATAGAAATGCAGAATCATTCTCAACCCATCGTTACTTGCAACATTAAATTATTCATTAGAAAGAGCAAAAAAAGTTGAAAATTTCCTCACTCATTGGATGTACAAAGAAGATAACAAAGACATTATGCTCTAGATAAAGAATGTCTTAGTTATCAAATGAAATCAATTTCAAAATGTACATATATTATGATGGACTTGGATATGTAAAGAACCAAATTAGAATTACAAATGTCATCTGAATGCAATTAGTAATTAGAATCATATTAACTCTGACCAACCAATTGCTATCTAAAAGAGAATAGTATGGCATATCATTCATACATGACAAACCGCAAAGGAACTATAGAAGGAATGTCATATAGATAGTTAGAAAGTTCCAGTTAAATAAATTAAAATGTTTCATGGGAAAGTACTTTTCATGGGATGCAATACAGTAGCTATTTGAACTGGTTATTCAACGGATCAAACTAAAGATCATTTTAATAATTTGATTCATCAACTGGTTTGATTACAAAAGCATGGATGTTTCATGGGAAAGCACTTTTCAAACAGTAACAACACCAATACACACTTGAGAAGATGGGCCTACCTTGAGTTATCATTTCTTATTGTTTTTGCATTACCAAAGGCCTCCAAAAGTGGATTTGACTGCCAAAAGTTTACAAAGTTCATTACAATCAAGATATAATAAGAACTCTGGACATCACAAAATTTATAATAAAAGAGGTGGAAAGAAAGATACAAGCACCAAACGCATACTTCAAGAACTTGTTGCTCCACAGTTCGATCATCCTTTGCAGCCCTACCACCAACATGCGTCAAATACTGCATAATTAACTTGGTTGTTTCGGTCTTCCCAGCTCCACTTTCACCACTAACAAGGATAGATTGACTGCACTTTTCTCGCATCATAGCTCTGCAAAATTATATATATAAACATAAAAAAGAAAAAGAAAGACTCTAAGTTATTAGTTTAGAAAAAACAAATTATAAATTTAAAAAATAAAATAAAAAATACCTGTAAGATGCATCAGCTACAGCAAAAACATGAGGACTCAACTCCCCAAGTCTGGCACCCTTATACTGCTCCATCATATGTCCATTGTAAAGATGAGATAGTTTTGTGAATGGGTTTACTGCAATCAATACGCTTCCTGTGTATGTCTATACAGAGAAAAAAGTCAAAATCCTACACTTCTGTAACAATTTTCATAGTTATTGCAGAAGATTACAGAGCTTCCATATCATAAGCATACCAATCATAATCAATGGCAAACAGAGGGGATGAGCTAGCAACCCTCCCCCTCCACACACACACAAACACATCAAAGGTTTTAAAAGTTTACAAAGCCCATTTTAAGGTAATAAATATTTTTTATGTAGCTTGGATGAACAAAATTAAATTCAAAATCAGCCTTAGAGATATTTCTATATTTGATTCTATGTTCTTTGCATCCCATTTTTATTTTACTTAATCATCTGATCAATCTTGTTGAACTCATTAGTTCAATTAACATGCTAGAAAGATCAATATGAATGTCTTGACAATTTGGAGATTTTGGATTTAGACCATCTATCCTAATATTTCAACAATATAATGGATAATCCTTGGTTTGAAATTTCAAACCATGCCAGAGGTTCGATCTTTGACAAAACTGTTTTGAGTTTCGGTAGCATGTCATGTTGATATTGCTTCAAGACTTACTACCAAGTGTAAATCTATGCACATAGAAAATTCATTTTCCTAATAGTCGATTATTACATATATATTAATTGCATATACTTATATCAGTAACATGGATCAATTATAAAATATTTATTAATTTAGTAATTACTTTTTTTGGTCTAATATTAATTATATAAATTAATTATATACATACATAATTATATAGTACTAATTAATAACCAAAAAATTAATTATATATAATTAATTACATATAGTTATATAATCGAGATAGATATCATATATATGCTATCAATTAGTTAAATATAATCAGAATAGATATATAATTATATATGCTAATGTATATGAATTCTATATTAATTCTATATGGAATTTAGGAAAGAGACAAATTTTTGGTCATGACTGACTTGGCTGCATGATGTGACCACCCACTTGCAAATCTGCCACGCAATTCGCTATTCACGATCATCAAATCGCAATGTCAACGAGGCTGCAATTTGCGATGCTCTTACATATTTCTTCCACTAATTTCACATGAAGTTGTCCGCCTTTCCTTGGCAAATCCATCACACACCTTCCCTGCAGCTTTGCCTCCCTCGATCCTTCATCAACTCTAGGTATGTCTTCTCATCTATCTTTCAATTTCATTTATGATGTCTTCACTTCCCCTCCTCGATTTCATTTCACAATTGCAAATTTCATCAACTCTAGGTACCACTTGGCCCTACTTGGATCAGAAGATATTGTGCCAGCATGGAGGTCACAATGTGTTTATCTCATGGCACCCAGTTACGTATTTCAACCAAATAATGAAACAAAATATTTCAATTGAGCCACCGAGCATAGGAAATTTGAAACCATGAAATAACCCACAATTGAATATTATTCTGCATTCTATTAACACCTAGGTCATCAGGCATGGAGTAATATTTATGAGTATGCTGGTACTTAATGATGGATTAGATAATCCCTTACAAAGCTCTCAACATTTACAAAAGTAGATAAAGTTACAAACAGATGTTGACACCGTGTGTTAGATGTAGCAGTTCCACTATCAACTTCACATAAGTTTTTTAGAAGCAGTACTGGAATTTAAAAAAAGTACTTGATCCAAGGACCAATAGCCTTGACTCCTAATTGGACAAGAAGAAATGTTAGCCCTACTTGTCTTCCTAAGGCTCTTGCATATCTTGAGTTAATCTGGTTATTCAGCTACCCTAACATATGTGCATGTTTAAACCAGAACCAAAGCAGTAGATTGGCTTGAACCCAAATCGTTTGGACCAGAAAAAGTGGTTCTAGTGAAGAAACAGTTCATATTCCATTACAAAAAAATGTTAACCTATGATTCTCCTTTGAGGCAAGGAACACACCAGATGATGTCCTTATACTGGAAAATAATATCTCTATAGGTCAAGTAAGTAATAGCATACAAATAATAAAAAGCAAAACTGTATAGCCAGAACAAAGTAAAATTAAGAATATCAACACCAGAAAAAGTGTTAAGGCCTTCTTATGCAAATAATTTAATTGCAATTATGTTAATCTAAATGAATTTCCTAATATTTTTACTATTTTTTCACCGATTCAAATCTTTCATGCGACTGTTGT
The DNA here is from genome assembly GCA_037834155.1 of Curcuma caesia. Taxonomy (NCBI): domain Eukaryota; kingdom Viridiplantae; phylum Streptophyta; class Magnoliopsida; order Zingiberales; family Zingiberaceae; genus Curcuma; species Curcuma caesia. Next base: position 6,099,220 of record JBBMKF010000007.1, on the reverse strand, counting down.
TGTGCTTCTCGTATTACTATTTATAGTATTGTTGCCAACTGCCAAGTAAAACTTTCTGAAAAACTATCACCGGTCAAGAAATCAAAAAAGGATTTACTTTTTTATCTTTATTTTGGCACTTCAAAGGATGGGGAAAAAATGAAAAACAAAAAAAGCACATCAGGAAGAAATTAATAAGGTAAAGAAAAAAAAACTACCAGAAAGTGCAGCCACAAAGAAGTAAAAGAAGTATTGACTGCATAAGTTTTGTCGGGATAAATCTTGAGAATTACTCACGTATATCTCGTTAAGTGCATATCTTCTTGAGAGATTATAAAGAACGCCCGGCTCATTAAGATACGTCAGCTTTGTCATATCATCAACTCCTCCAAGATCGTCATCCGTATCCCTAGGCAATATTTTATCCGCAGCGACTGTAATCTACAAAAACACCAGCAAGAACTCAAGGACACCTAAAACCTAGAGAGAAGCTCTCGAAACTGTCGACCAAGAAAATACAGAACGCGTCTAACAAGAATCGAGCAGACTTTAGAATCAAGAAAACTAGACAGAGAAAAAAAGTAAGCTGCCTTCTTCCTCTGGAGCGGGAGGAGTACGACGACCGCCTTGTCCTTCACATCGATCACTTCAGCCTCCACCCAAGCAGAGTCTTTGTCTTCGAGCCACACCTTGGAGCCCTTCCGATAGCTCATCTTTGCCTCGAAGAAACCGGAAAGAATAGCTTTGGAACCCTAGAAAAGATATCCGTGAAACAGCAGGCGTCGATTTGGGGAAGTAGAAGCAAGACGACTGCACCTCCCGAAACCCTAACGAGGATCGAAAACGCAGAAGATCAAACGAAGCGGCGGACCTTTCCCGCCAAGGCGACGCTGCGAACGAATTAGAAAACCAAAAATGAGGTTAAAAGAAAAGAAAGGGGAATTGGGATGGAATGGCCCGCCGCTGGTACCTTGGTTGTCTTGGATAGCACACGCTGTTAGCACACGCTACCGCTCAGACCGCTAATTTGAATAGATTCCCTCGTGTAGGAGTTCGCGTTTCCCCTGTTGCCGTAAATGGTAAGTAAGCGTAACGGTGAACGAGGAAAGGCTGCTACTTGCTGGAAGATGGTCCGATCTTCACTTGTTAATGACTGCTGAAATTAATAATGTTAATGACTGCTGAAATTAATAATGCACGGTAACATGTGTTCTTTATTTGGAGGAAAGAAAAAAAAATAAAAATTAAATATATAAAAATATTTTTACTTTTTAAAAAGAATAACATAGGTAAAAAATGGATGCAAAAATTATAAAATTATGTCGGATAGAAGTTAGGATACGAAAGGTTATAAAATAGACAACATATGCTATTTTGATAAATTTTTGCCTTAGAAGAGAAGAAGAAGAGTCTTTAGAGAAAAAAAGAAAAAGATTAGGATTGTCTGTCTCTATCCTCGAAGAAATATGTGACGGGGATCGATGTCAACTTTATGTGAAGTGCGAGCGATTGGACACTGAACGATGATGGCATGCATTGTGCGAGAGACAACAGTGTAAAAATGAGATACCTAACCAAATGAGTTAATTTATGAATTAATATTTTAAAATATAGATAAAATTTAAATAAAATATTTTTAAATTTTCTTCCCTTTTCTTACCCTCCAAATCAGAATGTAAAAAATTATAACAATTCATAAGCATGCAAGGGTGAAACTTACTTTTCTCTCTCCTTCCCCTCCTTAACTCACTTTATCCAAAATATGAATCAAAATTCTCCTTCTTCTTACTTACCCTTGCCTCTCATTCTCTCATCTCCTCCCAAGCAGAGCTTAAAAATAGGAAGGTTTGTGTTATATTCAAAAAAAATAATCAAGTAATTAAATCTTATTTATAATTGAACTGAGCTTGAATTTAAACTAATTGAATAAGTTAGAGTCAAAATAAATAATTTAGGTTGGTGTGACTAATTTTGAGCTCCACCAAATTAGATAATTTAAATTGGTTCAATTGTATTCTTGGTAATGTATTTTAGAGTTTTTGAAGCCAAGTTAGATAATTTGAATTTGATTCAATTATATTTTTAATTCATCTAGTTTAGAGTTTTTCAAGGTGATTATACATTTAAAGAGTTTAGAGTTAAAGATTTATTTAAAATATTGTCCTTTTCTTATCCTATTGTTGGAAGTTATCGTCATCCCAATTAAAGAAACACTTTATCATCTCGGCTGAAAAGGTTCTTCAATTGAAGGGGTTTTTCTGTTTGATACTATTTGATTTTTTTGTATATGATTTAAATTGATAAATCATAATAAGACTAATCGAATATGTTATTTTTAAAAGAAAATTTTTTGAAATAAAATATTGCATAATAAAAATAAGATTAAAGATAATTATGTTAGAATGATTAAAATATATATAATTTCATTTTAATAGTTGATGGTATTTGTTATCCATTATATAATTAAATATTTACTTCTTACTATATTGTCAATTATTTTTTCTTTGCATATTAGATGATCTTCTTGCTTCTTTACACACGAGTAATGAAAATGTTAGAATAGTATGTTTAAGGAATATGAACTACCTTAACCTTAAGAACACCGAAAATCTAAGATATAAATAAAATTTAATTTAATTAATATAATATTAAATGAACTACTTATATCATAGATGTTCGACTCTACCATCTAAAAGAGATATATAATCACTTGTAATTTAGAGCTTTGACTCCACCCTCTAAAAGAGTTGTGTGACTATTTATATTTTAAAGTTTCGATTTATTCTTTTGAAAGAGTTGCATATTACTTATACTTTAGAGCTTTGACAATCCATCTTATAAAACAATTACACTACTACTTATAGTATAGAGTTTCAGCTCTATCTTATGAAAGAGTTATATGACCATTATGTTAAATTAACAAAATAATGAATGTTTTAGATGTATTATCAAGTCTTAGCTATGTGCTCAAAAAGGATATTTGAGTTGTTTGGTTTATAAGTTTCAAGCTCG
>JBBMKF010000007.1:6080679-6091145 GCA_037834155.1 Curcuma caesia | reverse complement strand
CCGATTCCCCAGTGAGCCGCCGTACGCATCGGTGCGGTCGTTGATGCCGTCTTTGAGGAACTGATCGATCAGGTAGCCGTGGGCGCCGTGGAGCTCGATGCCATCGAAACCTGAACACATCGATACAAAGACAGATAGTCATTATAAATAAATAAACAAACATTAACACTATAATTAATAAAAGCAATATTTATAAAAAGAATTTAATATAAAACTTAGAATGTGCTCAAATTTAAATGTGATTCCTATATATTTAAACATAAACAAGATAAAGAGGCAGTCTTGTACATGAAACTCTCGTCGATACAGAATTCCGAAAAGAATCTATTGTATATAATCTTATGAAACTATTTTCGCCCCTTCTCCTACATCCTTAAGCATCTCATTTTAAAAACAAATCCATAATTTATAAGTGATATCAACACGTATTACAAAGTGGTGTCAATTCATGCTATATCATATTCTATTCTTCTGCTAAAGGTGGAATTCACCACTCCAACGGCTCCACACGGTCGCCCCTACGACCATCTATGAAGAGGTAAATCGAAAAATTGCAATTGGTCACGACAGAAGAGGGTATTATCTCAACTTTGTCAAGATTTGAATCCTTATCCTCTTTTACAACTCTGCTACATCGTAACCAACTCAGCTATGCCGCAGGGGCCATGCTATTTAGATAAGTGCTAATCCATCTACAATATCATAATTTAGTACTATTAAAAATATGGATCGATACCATATATAACACAAGTTGATATCACTGGGTATAATTTGTACTAAAAATTGACACTACCAGCACAAACACAGAAATCTTTAAGTACCACTTATAGGGCATATTGATGCCATTTGTGACATAACTTGGTACCATCTATAATATAGATTTGGAGACCCACCCTGAACACCAATTCTATCAGTATCGAAGTACCTGCTTCAATTGCATTAATAGCTGCTTGCTGGTAGTCCTGGACAATCTGAGGGATCTCAGATGTGGCTAGTCGCCTGGGCGTTGGATAGTTGCCATACTTGCCATCGGGCATTAGTATTTTCCACCTCCCGCTTATCGGCTTATCGGTTGAGGAAATCGGCGCTGCAGTACCTCCGGGTTGGTATACTGCCAGATACAAAGACAAGTTTTTATCACAACCATAGCAATTGCTGGTGAAGGAAATGGCAACTAGAAGAGGTTAAGCTAATGGTTCTTGGAGGGTTATTGCAGAGAAAAAAGGTGCAACATAATACAGAGTAGTAGCAGCAAAAGTGCAGAACAATAATAATATAAAAAAAACTAGCTGTAGCCGAATACTACGGTGATTTGTGGAAGATATACAAAACTTTAAAACAGTAAAATTGCGTTGATATGTATTCGACTATAACAGGTGAAGTTAACACACCCAAAGCTTTGGGACTGATTGGACCAGTTAAGCAAATAAGTTAGCACTCATTAATTCACTGACGGGTTGATTTAGAATTAAAAACAATCATCAATAGAAAGCACCAGGTTGACCTGCCAAACCTGGTTGCCTCGTCGTCAATATCTTTAGCTATCTCAGTTATTAGAGTTGTTAGAGACTTAGACTTTGACACTTATACTGCTTTTATATAGATTTCATCTTTCTTCCTTTTGTCAAGCAGTAAGGAAGATCATTATGCAGTTGCATGAAGAACATTACCATATATATGGGCATCACCCTTTTTAGCAACACTTTGGATCCACCAAAATAGGCACTTGAATCTTCTCTCTGATAAAATGATTCATCAATGCCTTGATAAATCAGAAGGACTGAACACCTCTCTGGCAAATTTCAAGTGCTCTAACATAAGAACATTGATACTCATTCATATGAGTGCTTCTGGTGACAAGGATATTCCCATTATGAGAAAATCACAAATGCCTAACAGTGTTCACATTATGTTATTATACAAAAAAATAGATACATCTCTAACCCTGGTGGACAATGTATACCTTAATGTTGCCAAGTCAAACCTCTCTGTATTCAACTTATAATTAATGAATGCTCTTCTTAGAGAAGTAATGTGATAAGAGCATTTGGTATCAAATATCTGATGACCAAAGTCAATATTGGCTCTTTCCATAGCTATTACCAAGTAGATTAGGATAATTTTCTACCAAAGTGATCTCACCATGCTTCCAAACTTCTTCAGACAGTTGGATGGTACATATCCATTTTCTATCCAGTACCAAAACGTAACATTTTTCATCTCAACTTCAATCATGACCAGGTTAGTCACATATCCCCTGTTGCACTCATGTAACAAGAGAATTGACATCATTCACTCTTAATCTGTCTAAGAACCACTTTATTCTTAAGTTTGAAAATCTGCATCTTCCTTACCTCCTGGTAGGAGATTTATTTTTATCACTATTAATATCTCTAAATGAATCATTGAACAAACACGATGAACACACACGAACTATGGTCTTGTCAACCTCTCTGGTCTCAATCTTCCAAATCGAGTTCTCATATTTTTCAGCATGGGTTGCATCTTATGCAAGAAAAGACATTGTTTGATTATCAACGAGTTGATGAAGTCTCTTGTGAAAATATAAATCCTTGAATTTCTTCCACCTAGTAGCTATTAATCAATCATGGGTCAACTCATGCACAATTGTATGGAATAATGGAAGATATACCACGGCCAATGCCTTTGCATTCTTTTGTACTGTGGATCACTCCATTTAGATCATCTTATTTCAACATGGATTTCATCTGCACCTTCCAAAGTGAAAGCTCAACGTTGTGATTACATTTGTCAATGCTCTCAACCTTAATTGATGCCTTATGAATCCTCTTGCTAGCATCAAACCTAGCCTAATCATACTTTTTAGGAAATGAATGGGTTTTTGAAATAAATAAGCTTGACACTTCAGGGAAAAAAATTGAATTTGTCAGGTTCTTTCTAAAGGAATACATCCATGAGAAGATAATCTTGATAGAAATAAAGGAATTGTCTTTGAAAACTCATTGTCATTGGTAATCTTGAACATGAGTAACTGAGATGGCAAATGAAAACTCACACCTCTAATTTTCTTTGAAAACCTCCCAAGGCCATCTGGAATACCTTACAAGGAAACCTGCTCACCTCAAAAAGAGACCTTTTCACCTTACAAGGAGTCATTCCTTCTTTTCACTTTAATGAGTCACTTTTCACCTCTTTACTTGATGAGTCATTGCCACCTCTTCACCTAACAAGGCTCACCTCGACTGAAGTTTCACTCCAGCTATTCAAACCAAGAAATAGTGCCACCTTCCAGATCATACAAACACTTCCAGTTAATACATAGTGGAGAGTTAGTCAAAACAAGAACACTTAGCCACTTTGTCCTTCATTTTAACTTCCTTTGACCAAAGTACCTGCCTCAACTGATGCTCAAGCTATATCGAGCAACCTTTAGTATGTTATTGTGATTTGACCAAGGAGTCTGAATAATTAGATCTTGTGAGGTGTGTGCATTATGAACAAGTCACTATCTGAAAGGATTAGCTGTTCTAGCCCTCCAAGGACTCTACTAAGTTTGCATAATTTATTGCCTTTCTGAACATGCTGACCTAGATATGCCGGTAACTAATTCACTTGAAAAATAGCAGATGTTGTATAGCGAAAGGTTGGATCAATATTCTGACCAATTTAACTTTTACTTACATACAGCTCCCAATAAATTTTAGAGGAGAACATCTTGTTTCTACTCATTGCTATCTATGTCTGTTAACCTTCGTTATGAGAATTATCGGATCAAGCATAGTTTATGGAGGTCCTAGTATATAACCAAGAAGCAGGGAATCATACTACTATAAAAAGGTCACCATGCCAGAGTAAAACATGGAATTTTCACGGAAATGATACCTGCAACCTGGTTACCCAATTCCTTGAAGAATAGTTGAACATCTCCTAAATCAGTAAGTTCTACAATTTTCTAATCACAAAATGGTGGTTATTTGATTTCGAAATTCAAGGTTATCTTCTTACAGCTTGTGTAAGATTTAATCTAAAATTCCTGTATACAGACTCAAATGATCTTTCAAAGTTTAATTGTCTTCAGAACGTGTTTTTCTTATTAGCATGTCTACTACAATTTTTTTAAAGATCATACATGAAGCAGCTCATGTTTACTGAAGTAAAAGAGGAAATGACATCCTTGTCAAATTGGTTAGAAAAGCATATGACAGTGTATGACCCTTCTTTCCCTTATAGGCGCCAATGGATTTCCCTAAGTTAGCACAACAGAATTTCTTGCCCAAAGGCCAACGTGTTATACAATCTAGATGCTCTATCATGTCCTTTTCAATATACAATCATTCTCTTCCCCTCAAAATTAGGTGACTTTACAAGCAAGACTTGGAACCAACATTCACAAAACATAGACAACCAACTTGCAAGCTAGAAAGCTAGCTACTACCTAGAAATGATTGTGTTCTTCTACTCTGCTTTCCTTTCCATCTCCTAGGGTTTAGGGTGATTACAGAGTTTGATAAAAGAAGGATTCTTCTTTCTGGATAGAGGAACTCCTATAATGGCATCAGGGGCAGATTTGATCTTACCTCAGGCAAATGGTGGTCTAAGTTTTTTTATTTTATGATTTGCATGCTTAGCAAAGTGATGATGGAAAATCATTGAGCAATCTAATGTCTCATTGGTATATCTATCATTAGGAAAATGGTTTTGACAACACTACACTTAAATATGGTCTTCCATTTGGAGCATTTGCATGGTATTAAAAGCTATATTGTAGCCTACTGAAGGATCTTGATTGCACTATGTCTATAACAATCTTTAATACCGTTTTCATAATTTTTTCTGAATATCCTAGTGATACAAAGGTATGGGTTATCAATATCAAATATCAATTTGCCTGCTTGCTCTTGGTGAGCTTTTAAAAAATCTTTAACACCACAGTTGTTTTTTATCAAAAGATTGAAATGGGGATTCTAGTAAGTTTTTCAGCAAAATCTCTCCATTCCATCCTTTGAATAGTGGAGTCCTAGATGTTCAATTTCTTTGGAAGACACACCTACTGGGCACATTCAATTTATTGGTTCCTTTCGAGGAGAAACTTTGATGAGAGATATACTACAACTTGGAGTATATTCAGTGTGTTCTTTGTCTGATATATTCACATTTTTAAGAAATCAAACCCTTTGTCACTTAGAAACACCATTAACACTTAAAAGCACCCTTAGATTCTCCCAATCACTCAACTCTTCTCAGTGTAAAGGCTCACATGTTGGCTCCATTGGAATAAGAGGAACTAATAGGATTCTTTAACTCCACCTACACCTGGAACATGGTTTATGTCTAGACAATTCTTTGCCGGCTAGAGCATTGGGCCAAGTGTGAACTTGGATGAAGTATACCTATATTCTTCTCTTTCATTATTTTGCTTCACTCTTGATCTTCTAATCTGGTCAAATTTTTTGGAAGAATTACAGAGGATAATTCTGCCACCTGATTAAATAGTGTTTATAATTAAGAGTGAAAATTTTAATCAAGAATGATAGACCTGACTTTTTTTTTGGGCCCCATAACCATGGAAAATATTTGTATATTTATTTCTATATCCTTGAGAAAATATACAAAAATGGAAAAGAACATGCATGCATACTTTGATTGGATGCTCTGCCAACATGCCATAATTGGCAAAAGATGATGCTTCCCTTGGCATGAACAGCATCAACAACCATCTTCCAACCATCAATCTGCTCTCGTGTATATATTCCAGGGCACCTAGGAAACCTTCAACAATAACATAAATACAGGATACCAATCAGTTAATATCTCATGCTAATTAAGGTACAATGTAATGATGAACTTGGTCCCCTTAGGCTAGCATGATCCAATCATGCTGACGCCAAATTACTAGAAAAAAGGAAAAGAACTGAGGCTATAGACATGATGCTATGAAATTGACAGAAATCACTACTTTTAAGTAAATTTAGCTCTTCCAATGTTTAGCTGATTTTATCATTTTGAAAACTACTCAAGCAATATAGAATGATGAAATATGAACATGTTAGATATTCTATGATGAACTCATCTTGTACAGACCTATTTCCTATGATTAGACTGTCTCATGGATGAAATAGTGCTCCACATCTTGTTAGACATTGGCCTAAGCTCGTAATTTTTGTTAATTTAGTTGATAAATTTAAATTTATATAACTCTGTATTTAGTTTAATGGACATAAAAAAATCATATCATCATTATCCATTATATTTATATCATTATACTTAATTTATCACACTATTTTATTCTATAACCATGGTAGTTAATATACTTAGAGGCTTACAAAGTTATAGGGGTATTACTTCAGTCCCCTTGTATAAAAATAAAGAAATATATAAAATTGTGCAAATTATAGAGGTATTAAGCTAATAATCCATACTATGAAACTTTAGAAAAGAATGATAGAGAAAAGGTTAAGGAAGGAAACCAGGCGATTGAAAATTAATTTCTATTCATGTCTGAAAGGTTGACAATAAAAACTATATAGTTTCTTAAAAAGTATTGAAAAAAGAAGCAATACTTACACAGTATTTATTAACCTAGAAAAAGTTTAAAAAGTTATGACAATTTCAAGAGAAATTATGTGGAGAATTTTAGAAAATAAAAGTTTAGCATAACATAAATTGAAATAATTAAAAATATGTATGAGAATGTAATGACAAAAGTGAAAAGACAAATTAATCAAACTATTTCCTATAAAAGTAGAGTTACATAAATAATAACTCTAAATCTTGTAGTGGATGATCATGTCTTTCTTCGTATTCTACCTATCAAAGGAGTTAAAAGATTTGGTTTAAAAGGGAAGTTAGCTTGTAGGTTTATTAGACCTTTTTAAATTTTAGAACGAATTGGTACAATAGCTTATTAACTTGCCCTACCCCTAGTCTTAGCGCATAATGTCTTCTATATTTCTATGTTGCAAAAGTATATTCTAGATCCAACACACGTCTTGGAGGATCTCACAGTACCACTCTAACCTAATGTGACCTATGAGTAATTGCTAATTGGTATTCTAGATTGTAAGGAATATCGATTTTGAAACAAATGCATCCAACTTGTAAAGGTTGGGTGACAACACCACTTCGATTAGGAAATAACTTGGGAGCATGAGGATGGAATGCACATAGATAATGCCACTTTTTCTCTAGTACATAAATTTGAGGAGCAAATTTCTTTTAGTGGAAGAGGATGTCAAATATGATTTTTAGTAAAGAAAAAAAATCAAATATTGAAAAAATGGAACCGATAAAATATTAAATGACATTTTTCAAAATTTTCAATCGACAAAATAAGATAAACCAAATTGTTAAACACCAAATTTGGGCATCAAGTTGAAGTCAGTTTGGGTTTGAATTGAATTGGATAGGTGCGAAGATTAGGATTTCGTGGATTCAAACTGTGATCGATTTAGATTTAATTTGGCCAATTTATGATCAAACCAAATATTAAATGGGTTAATCACATCGCTCAATTTAAAGCATATTAGGAAATTTTTTGAGGAATCCTCATCTTTTCTCTCTTTCTCCTTTTCTCTCCCATGCAGGCAACCTGCAGTCACGCTGCCACCTCCTTTCCATGCACCGAGCACCTTCCCTTTCTTCTTCTTTCTCCTCCTAGCATCAGCAAACCAGCACTAACTGGAATCTTCCCTTCTTCCAGCAGCAAGTTAGAACACCAGCAGCTTCTCTTCTTCCGGCTAACAACAATAGTTCTCCTTACTGTTTTTCCAGCAACTGGCCGGCAGCCCTACTCCCTCTTTCAGCAAGCCATCACACAAGCTTTTCTCTTCTCCCTATTCTTCCTTTATCCAGCAAACCAACAGCAGGTTTTCAGCCACTTCTTCTTCCGGTCAACACCAACAGCAGCTCCTCTTTTGTTTTCCAGCCAGCAGCAGTAGTAGCAACTCCTTCCTCTTTTCCCAGTCAACAACAGCAAATACTGATGCTACTGTTCATTGCAGCAAGTGCTGCTATTCTCCACCAGTTGCTGCCAGAGCCAAAGGCAAGAACCACCAGCTCTCCTATTGCTTGAACCAAGAACCAAGGAGGATCGTAGGTTTTTCTTGATTTTCAAACCTCCTAGTTTCCTCGTTTAACAGGTTATTGTTTGTACAACCACCAATTAAAGGTTCGATTGGCTCGAGTGTTTCACATCAACGAAACACCTTCGTTGTTTCCTTGGTTGAAGGAAAGTTGCAAGATATATATATTATTTTATTAGATTCCTATTTTAGGTTGGCGTATCTAGTTTAGGATGCGGAAAAATGAGGAAATATATGAATTTGTTATTCTATACTAGTAGATCTCGTGTAAGAATTGGGATTAAATAGAGGTAGTGGGATCAAGATTTGATCCCTTGACTTTGAATTTTTGTGTTATTATCATTATTGGTTATTTACCTAGGATTTTGAATTATTTTTATATTGTATTTGTAGATATTAGTTCAAGTGGAGCACGTTGATTGCTGATAAGTTTCAATTGTATAAAGGTGGGTGGGTATTTGTGTGATACCGCTATATTGTCGTATACCATTGGTAAGTGCACTTTTAGCCGATATGGTATATGATATTATTACACTATGAGCACACTAGTTTTAGTTACACTTCTTTCGATTTATTGATAGTTAATTTAACATACTTTTAGCATTGATGTCATAGTTATATCATTGGTGACATTCATACATGCAAATATTTATATCATTACTGTTATTTATACACGTTAATTAAATAATGATAATTGATGATAAAACATGATATTGATTTAAACATGATAGTAGTAACTCTAAATATTGATAAACAATCAAATACAAATAGTAGATGATTATAGGTATATTTATATATCCATATATGTATAAGCTAAAGAACTTATTGCAATATAAAATTGCAATCTGCTTTAGTTTCTTGATCTCTTAAATAAGATTAAATTGATTCTTACTATCTACTTTCCTTGGCCTCCAGTTTTGCAGTACATATGCTCTTTTAATATCATAGTTAGTTAGTATATAGAGTGCCTCAAAGATTTAACCTGTTGATTCTTAGTTTGATTTTTGTTTTGTTGTATTTCTATTTTGTTTATCAGATGTTTTATTTATACGGTTTTCATTATAATCGTAGAAAAAATTATTTATAAAATAATATATAAAATTTGTTGAATTTCTTGATTGTCTTGTTCATATATCTCTTGGTTCTCTGACCATGAGTACATACACCCTTTTGATATCATAGTTAGTTTTAACTAGTACATAGAATTGCTTAGAAATCTCGACCTATTAATTCCTAATTTGGTTATTATTTTGTTTATCGGATATTTATTTGTATAATTTTCCTTGTACTTATAGGAAATAAATTATATAAAATTTGTTGAATTTTTTACTTATCTTGTTCATATGACTCTCAGTTCTTTTTTATCACAATGTCACCAAGTGAGATACCTCCTGGTGAGTGAAAATTACATCCCCAAGCGTGAGAGAATTAGTCTTTAAGGAAGCAATAAACTTGATAATCATTTTAATGTAGTGTTTTAATGATTTAAGTACATTGTTAATTTAGAGAATACAATAGTATCGATATGAGTAATTGGATTGGTGTGTTAATTTGTTTTTGATTCTTATGCCCTATTTATTTGGAAGGACGGATTTAAAAACTAAAAAATTTTTCCTATGCAGAAAGTTTTCTAGTGTTGATTTCATTAAAAGGGATGGATTACTCATCCTTTCTATTGTTTACTTATTATAAAATAATGAATGGACAGATTTATATATCCATCAGCTGATCAATTTTTAGAAATTTTTGTATCCTCCCAAAATCAAATGAAAATGACTGCTTTCCTTTGTCGCATATCCGCCCTCAACTCCGCTAGCCATGAGTGATCCTGGACTGACTTGCACGGCCGCCTCGCGCAATCCGACACAGGCGGCACTGTGTGGTCGCCTGCCACAAGGCGGCCCTGCGCAATCTCCTTGCGCAGAGTGGCCCTATACGTCTGCCTCGTGTGGCCCTGTGATGCATGACTGCCCCACACGATCGCAGACATGCCCAATTCAGCACTGCGCATCCGTTGGCGACCGCTTATTTTTTTTCTTTCCTTTTTCTTTCTTTTCCTCTTCCTTTCAGTAGACTTTTTGCATAATTCTTTTCTCTTCGATTCCTTTTCTTTTCCTTTCTCTTCCGTCGCTTTAATTCCTTTCCTTTCTCAATCCACAACATGGAGTAAATAGAGCCATAGATTGTTAAGTGAAGTTTACAAAAGATTTTATATCAATCAAATAGCTTGTTCGTTTCGCGAGACCGCGATGCTTCGATTTCCACAAGGCCACATCACGCCTGCATGGCTACGCATGAGAATTTGATGCCGCTTCGTGTATTTGATGCACTACTCACGCCTGCATGCATGAGAAGTTGCTGCATGCATGAGAATTAATGCATGGCTGAATTGATACATCATTC
>JBBMKF010000007.1:6058349-6075590 GCA_037834155.1 Curcuma caesia | reverse complement strand
TATAATCTATAAGGAACTGATAACATGGTCTTCTGTGTGTGACTCCGCACACCATGTTTATCTACAATATAGATTAAGTGGACACTTGCATAAAAACTAAATGCAAACATTGACCAAAAGTAATTCTCATTTCAGAATGTTTATTTACATTGATAGCTAGGATTCTTGTTTACATCCCAACAATAACAACCAAAAAAACGACTGAGAAGGTGTTAGATTTGAGAGGTATCCTAAGATAATCGTCTTAGTTATACTATTTATTGCATAACTAACAATTCACTATTTGAGTGCACATTTGTTATGTGTTTGATTGGATCTTAAACTCATTTATTGAATGTTCGCAATACGATTCATAGTATGAGAGAATTTGTGGTTGGATCACAATTAGTGAGCATCTCTATTTGTGCAATTATGAATGTATTGAAATTATCCCTAATCGAGGAATTGATGAGTACGGACATCATCGATTCTGTCGAGACTAACACGTTTTGAACTCCTTGGTTAGTCAAGCAGTTGATCTCGTTGGTTGGAGGCATTGGATATTGAGAGTTAAACGTGGATGCTGATTAAAGGTAATCAGTTCATTGAAGTGACCTGCTTTGAGATTTCATATGGTTCTATACATATGTCAATAAAGATCTTAGTGCAGCTTAAGTGCAAGTTTCGTTTGACTTGTGGTATTTAAGTCATCCTGGTCATGGAGGTTTATACTTTGATATCTTAAAAAAACATCTCCGATAAGGTGTGGACATGGGATGATTGGGTATAAGTCGAAGTGCTCGAAGATGTTTGAATAACCCACATAGGATTTACTACTTAAAAAAGAGATGTATACGATTGCTTGTCAGGATTGTTACTAAAAGTCTTTGACCAATGACCAAAGCAGTACATGTCAAGAGTATGACACTCTTGGATACATGTACAAGTAACTTGAATTCACAAGACAAGAATCAAGCGGGTATAAGACGGTAAAAAGAACGAGATACGTTTCATTGGAGCTGCTGAAGGATTTAGAAATGTTTTGGAATTAATCGTTGATTTTTCAGTCAATTGGGAATCATGATGTACTATTAGGTGTCACTCATGATCGTTCCGTAATTAATGGTTAATTATGGACGACCAACATAATCGGGAACCTATTAGGTTACATATACTACAAGTTCTCTGAAGGATTTAAAACGAGTTTGAAAATTTGATTCTCAGAACGAGAGAAATAAAGTCTGGTTGGATTGAACAACGGACAAAATGATGGAATTCGTCTTATGAAGACGAAATAAACGAACGTGATTTTGTTCAAATCGGAGGTCGTTTGGTTATTGAACCAAACAATTCGGTTTTGAACCAAATTGAACTAACTTGGTTTGGTTCATGATGGAAGAGGTTTTGACAAAATAGAAGAGATGAGGAGCGAGTTTCGTCTTGTGAAGACGAAATGAACAAAACTGGTTTGGATCAAATCGGAGATCGTTTGATTAGTGAACCAAACGATTTAGTTTTGAACCAAAGTTGAACCCAGTTTGCTACAGTACCAGTTCAATCGAGTTCGCTATAGTAATGAGAAAACCCTAAAAAAATTTGGTTCAACCCAAATCCCAATTTAAAAGTACTGTAGCTTCTCAAAAAATTCGGATTGCTATTTTCATCGCGGCTGTGCTTCTTCCCCGCGAGCCCACGCAAAGCCTGCTTCTATCGCTCGCGATCCCCGATCTGTCAGCGGCAAGATCGGGATGATCGGACTTTAAGAGCGGCGATAAGGCAAAGCCTAGGTGAGCCTTCGCGAGGTCTTCTTCCTCACCGCACGATGCCCCTTGTTTTTGTCTGCATGAGGGCGCTACCGTAGTCGCCATTGCAGCTGGCGTTGGACGTCGCCGTTGGATTCCTCTGCCACCGCGTGGAGAAGAGCAGCGCCAGCCGCCGCTGGATTCCTCTGCCACCACGTGGAGAAGAGCAACGCCTGTTGCCGTCGGATCTCTGTCACTGCGTGGAGAAGAGCAGAACCCTAGCCGCCATCGACCTTTTGCTTCTTCCTCCCACCGTCGAGCAACGCATCACACGCCTCTATTTCGGCGGTGTTCTGCTTCTGTCGGTCGGAGCTTGTTGTCTGTTGGAGAAGCTCGAGCTCTATCTGCGTGGGGGAGGAGGAGAAGGAAGATAGGAGCCTGTTTCGTGTCGGCAGTTAGCGTAGACCACGGTCGGAGCTTACCGTCCACGGCTGTTTGTTTCTTCCGAGAGCCACCACCATCGGAGTTAACTGTCGGAGCAAACCTCTCGCAATAGCCGACTTTTGAAGCCACCGGAGACGGCTTGTGAAGTCGTCGGAGACGACTTGTGAAGCTGCCGGAGCCTTGGACATGCTGTGAAGCTGCCGGAGCCTTGGACACGCTGTCGGAATGCCGGTGTAGTCGTGGGTTGTGGTTTGGGTTTGCTATCGGGGTTTGTTTTCGATGCTGGAGGTTGATTGCTAGGTTGGATGTTAGAGTTAGCTTCCAGAAATCGTTCTATCAACGTCGAAAAGGTTCTGACCATTTGTCCTAAATTGACGGTCAAAGGTTGACCACGGAAAACTACATCAGGAATACGATTTTCGGTGATAGTTAGAAAATCCCGAAAACGATCGCAACAAATGTTGTTGCTTGTTTCCGGAATTAGATTTTCTCTCGAATCGACTGTTATCGATCATCGGCTAGTACTGAAGACGATGATGCGACTCATGACTTTGGAAGCCATCCGGACGAGAGCTTAGCGTGGATCACCAGTAGAGGCGGTATTTCGACAAAGACCACTCGATTAATGTCAACTTCGCTCAACGTTATTAATAAGGTACGCACAGAATTATTTACTTTTCTATAAAATTTTAATTTTCAGTCATGTCTTGTACTTGTTATTTCCTGTTTTGTATGCGTGTGTTGTAATAATTAAATGTAATTATTTGTTTATTTTCATTGCGCACGTTTGCGAAACGTGTAAACACGTGCATTGTACTGAGACGATCCCAACAGAAGGAGCTTAATACCACTTTAAATACAATAATTCCTAAGATCAAACCATACTCTAAATTACTGGATCTAATCTTGATCCATTTAACACAATGCATATTAAAGTGTAACCCTAATTTTACAAAACAGCCTTAAAACTCTTAAATTAGCCAATAAAGCATACCCATCAGAAGGGACAATCAGGATCACATGATCCAATGTACTAGCACATGGAGGAATATGAAATTTACCCATTACTAAGCAAATCAACACACATTAGGATGACTAGCAAACTGTGAATACACCACTACAAGGAAGAGCGATAAACAATAGCTTACTCCTCATTCAATGTTCATATCTGGATGTAGAGATGAATCCAAGCCAAGTCAAGAACAATATTGCTAGGAGCAATTTAAAAGCAAGAAGTTCAAGATCTATCTAGCAATTAACCATCATGATCAAATAGGAATGAAGAAAACTTACCTAGCTTAATTGGTTTTCCAATGACTTTCAATCAAGATATCAACTAGACCAGATCAAGAAATCTGCTTAAACCTTAAATCTTCAATCAAGAGGGATCTAAATGGAATCAAGATAAAAAAGAAGAGCATAGACTACTTCGTTCAACGTCTTCGACTACACTAATACTTGTAGCTGCTGTGAATAATAAACAAGTGAAAGAGATCAGACAAGAGAGAAATCAAAAGGGAACAGGAGATCAGAGAAAATGGAAATTAACTAATGTTGACTGGAAGTGGATGAGATCCATCGATTGTCGGCTGAGGTTCGATTGTGTGACATCGCAACATAGGCTTACAGCGACAGGGTGGGGGGATCACGAATAGCAAGATTTGAAGAGGGAAAGCAGAAGGGCTGGTTTTCTTATGGGAGGAGGCATCGGAAATTTGCCGACAGCTTCAACTGTGCACTATGATCAAGATCAGAAGGCAATATGGGGTGGTAATGTGAAGAGGTAAGTGGGATCAAGAGAAGAGGGAGTAAAAGCATGAAGAGAAGAAAATAAATAAATAGATCCAATTCTGAAATTCTGCTAACTGAATTAGGAAATACAATTATAAAAATCACCTAAGCAAGCCTGGTTCAACTTCAAATTGGCCAAACTAAGTACTAATTGGGCTCTATTTGAACCCACATGACCCTAATCACAATGCACTACAAGCTAGACTTCAAAAGATCCTAATTTGGGTTGAGCTGGTAGAAGTAAGATGTTGGTTTGGTTTAGCTTATTTAATTGCTAAAATTTAAAATGAATTTCATTTTAAAATTTAAATGAAATCAAAATATGATATATATAATAGAAGGACAAGATTGATAGATCTTTTTTAGTTTTCCTGTATATGCTTTTGTTCAATTTGGGTGGAAAACTCACTTTTATATGTGATGACGATTAAATATGAGAATAATTTTTTTCATTTCAATCTATTTCTGATTTATGATTTTTTTTATCATCAATGAGTCAAGTTTTAAAAAATTTACTTTACTTGTTCCTTCTGCCAATTGAAATGATTAGATGAAAAATATTTCATAATTTTATCCTATCTCTTAATTTCCAAAGACAAGGCCTTATAATGGCATATGACTCCATGCTATATTTCATTCTAGAATCTGTTACGGTACACATATACTTGGATGGTTAAGTGAGAGTTGCTACAAAATTACAATTACATATTGGTGGAATGATGCTCCTAATTGGTTTTTGAGATTGATTATGCAATAATGCTCTTAAGCGGTTCAATTTTATCATGTTGGTTTTAGGATGGTTTAATGTGTTTGACAAAGGGTGTAAGTTAGGCTTGTCTGTGATGTGATATTGATATACGTGAAAAAAGTTTGCATGATCTTGACAGATTGCATATGGAGCTCATGACTCAAAGTCAAGTATGTTGGTTGAACACTTTGAGGCATAGCCTCTCTAGTCAAATGTTTAAAGACTTTAAGGTGAGACCTTTAGGCAAGTGGTGAAGATTAGATCCGACCATGGGCTGCGTCGGGTCTGAATCAGACTTTGCTTGGATTTGTAACTGGGTCAATGGGCCAGTTACCCATTGACTTAGTTAAACAGGCTATGAACTGCCAGTTCTATTTTTTTTCTTTTTTTATTTAACCATTGATCGTTGACTGTTGGAATTAGTGGTTCTAATTGTTTAAAGGTCTATTTTTAATTTTTTTAGTTGTTTTTGAAAGTTGTTTTTGAACGATTGAGATTATTTGATTTTTTTTTTATCAATAGTTACAATTTAGTGATCGTTATTCTCCAAACTCTATAAATAGGCTACTCATTTGATTTTTTACACTATCTTCCCTACTCTTGGCTTTGAATTCTAAGATCTTGATCGTTTTCAACTTTAATTCTCCAATTCTAATGGAAGAAGGTCATCTCGAGCTTGGAAGGGCAAGAAAATAGTTGGTCCGAATGTTGATCTCGACGATATTCAATATCGATGATGAATCATAGCAACTTCCGACAACCAAGACACAAGGAAATATCAAAAATTTTTAAGTTCAGGATGTGCTACTTTTAAAATCATCAATTTTTATTAAATATTTTGAGAAAATTACTTTTCTGTCCATAGAAATGAGTGCAAAATATAAGTATTACAAAATCTCTTATAAATTTCAATCGGGCGGCGGTTACGGGTCATTGAAGTGGCACGTCGAAACGAAGCATCTAACGGAATTTGGAGTTGAACATTCTCAAACACAATTGTTTAGATCATCGACTAGTGGAGGTGTCGATTCAAGTTTATTTAAATATTTTGATATTAAATTAAGATAATTATTAGCTAGATTTGTTTATGTTGAACATTTTTCATTTAGTTTTGGGTCTAAATGTACATTTGAATATTTACTTATTTGCTAAATATGTTCCTTGAATTACACTTGTGCAATTAAAAAAATTAGTGGGGCATGAAAAAAGATTTAATTGATTTAGAGTAACCATTGGCAAATTCATTCATATATACGCGTGACTTTCAAAAATGATATTTAGAATATCAAGTCTTTGATGAAGCACACATACATTATATCTCAATTATTATGTTTAATTCTATAAGAATATTGATTAATTCATAAAATATTTTCAATATCATTTGATAATGTTAGTTTTAATACTGCAAGTATTGATGAATTTAAATTTATATGCCAATCTGCTATTGGTGGTTTATTTTTTTCATATTCACTTTCTATGTCATATTTTAAATTTATGCATCTAAGATGGATTAAAAATAAAAAAATTAAACTAAACCAATTAAAATTATTGTTTCTTAAATATTTTTATTATATTCTTGATATTTATTTAGTTGCATTTGTTTTAGATCCTAGATTTAAATTATATATTTTACATCAAATGTTAGTTACATGATATTATGTAAAATATTAAAAATAATTTATATGATATTTATAAAGCTTATAGTTTAAAAAGCATAACTTTTATTAAGAGAAAAGAACAAACACCCATGAAGATCCTTAAGTTCCAGACAATAACTTGAGAATTATTTTATGACTTCTTTTGATTTTAGTAAAACAGATAGCGATGTGAATTTCAATATTCTACAGTGTTGGTCGCAGAAGACTAAAGTTTTCCCATCCTCCATTATAACAAACAAAATTCTAATTTATTTAGTGTCAATCGTTACTACATGTAGTTCTGGAGGTAATATATTGAATGAAAGACGATCTATTTTATCTCCTGAAAGCACTAGCAAGCATTTTTTGATGAATGGACAAGAGTTGCAAAAAAAAAAAAAAAAAATACAAAGAATGCAACTTTCAAATGATAAGGTAGAAGAGTTTGATACTGAAGGAACTAATACTATGAGAACGGGAAATGAAAGTTAATAACAATGCCACTTCCTAAGATAACAAGTGAATTACGTGAGCTTTGATTCCTCTATATCCGAAGGGAATATATAGATAAGTGCAAGTCCTTTTATATTTTTTAAAATTTTAAATATTTTTAAATAAAAAAATAATAATTTTGAATCGTCATGAATCATGAACTAAATCATAATTGACAGTTCTGAACCGTGAACTGTAACCACTTTTGAAGGTTAAGGTTAATGGTCGATATTCTTGGAACCGTCAGTTCTGAATTGTGGTTGAGTCTAGTAAAGACGCCTAGTAAAGACCTAAAACACACAACTTTAGGGAACACGCATCACCGATGATGTGGAGGTTGAAGACCTGGATCATGGACACTTTGGGCATGCAAAGTCCTAGAGCATGGAGCTTTGGTTAACATCATTGAGGATGCTTTGAGCAACATCAACGAGGATGATGTGGATGTTGACACTTTTGGGTGTGTAAATGTAATATGCAGTTCATGCTTTTGGATAACATCATTAGGGATTGACTACTTAGTTGGCTTACAAGGTCTTCAATAAAGGAGCAATAGATTTCTGTTGTAGTCTGCGATTAAGCTTAAGCTTAGAATTTTGCATAGGTTACAAAGGCATAAGACTAGTGAAATTGAGATCTTTAATCATATTGAGTCGGTTGGAGATGATCCTGGTCAACTGGAGTTTTGAGTTGATTATTGAGTCGATTATAAACTCTTTGTTTAAAAATACAATTCTCTCTGTTGAGCTTGAGATGACTGAACTTGCACTTGAGTCCACTCAATAGGGTCCTAATTGATTGAATTTTTTACTGTTGGCTTCCACATACTGAACCTAACATGTGGATTTATAAAGTTGAAAGTTGTGTCTACCAATGCTTGGATTCTTTGTTTATGCAATCCTATACCAATGCTCATTTTAACAACCATCCTGATAAAGTTAAGTAGTTAATCTCAAGTGATGACTGATGATTTTTAGTTCTAAACATGGTTATTCTCTGTTATTAACCAAAAAGGAGACCTTTTCATCCTACTTTTTCTTAGGAATACCAAGGCAAAGAGATAATGATCCTTCTTAGGGACATTAAGCCCTCACATTGACTTGTAATCCTTACAAGAGGAAAAATTCAGCGATTCATTACTGCATTAGAAAGGCAAGAGTTTGTACCAAGCAGCTATTCAAGGGTTCTTGGTTGGATGCTGGATGGATATGACTATTTTTACACTATTTATGCCTGCAATAGCTTTGTGCATTCCATTTCACAAATTCATTCAATGGTTTAAGAAACTTGTGGTTGAGCTGCAATGTTGTGAATGAGGCATGTAGATACTATGCTTTATAAACAGTGAACTTTCAATATAAACCTTAAGGATATTTCTGCATTTTTTTATCAAAAAGGTGGCCCAAAGGAGCTGGATTTTGCAGTGTGTTGTTTAGAGATCAAACCCATAGTTTTAACCTTATTGAATGGTGTTTTAGCCACTTGGGCAATCATGAATTGATCGTATCTTAAACAACTTGATGACCTGTGTATTTCATGCTAATTGTGAAAATACATAAGAAAATTATTTTACCATAAGATTCATAATTCTTTTTAGAAATTTAATATTATCACTTGTTGAGCTTATAAAATTTACTATTTTTTATCTTCCAAAATTTTAATATTTTGAAATAATTTTTCAAATTTATTATTTCTTAGTTTTTTAAACACTGAAATAATATGGACTCGAAAAAATATTTTTACATGTAGATAGACATAGAGAGCATGTTAATTATATTTAAATTCTAGGAATTCTTGATTAAAAAATAGTATACAAAAAATATTTTTTCTATAAATAATTTTAGTTTTAATAATGGAAAAATTATTCATTTGTCATAAATTAAAGAAATACAGTATGCAATTAAATCAATAGTAATATCAAATTAAAATTAATGAGGTCAAATCTATGGACAAGATATCCATGGATAAATATGACCATAAAGAATAACTATTAGGATTGAGTATAAGTTCCCAAAGCCCCCATTTAATAGTAGGCAACCATGATGACACATCACGGACATTGATTGTATGCTAAAGGACACATGTCCATTGGATGATAATAATCAATGTAGATGTCTTCAATTGAATCTTAAGTTTATACATTATAACAAAGTAGGAAGCCTAACTGTTCACATAGCCTTTAATATCTATCTAGCTATATATATTTATATATCTGATACTTGCATATGTTGCTCATGCATGTTACAATTCTATGAACAAGGGATCACATCATCCCTCAACTTCATAAAATTACCATTATTACAAATTAGCAGTGTTCAGATAAAATTAGAAATACGGTCTTTAATCGATTAACTCCAATAGATAAAAGAAAATGATAAGATGATATATGCATCTTCAAGGACAATAGCTAGTTATATAATTATCTTAGATAAGTTGGATCATTTAGAGTAAAAGCTGTGAAAATAGAGGGAAACAGAAGAAAACTTTAGTTAATGAAATTAACAATGTTATAAGAGATTTGGAAATATTGCACGCATAGAATTAATAATCGGATAACTTTCAATTAGTAGAAACTAATGTAGCCACTTCTTGTTAAGATGGATATATATTGGTTTCTTGTGATACTTTTTTTTTTCTTGGCATCAATGTTTTTTTATTCCCACATGTGTTTTTTTATTCTCACATGTGGCCTTACAAAGTTTTTTTTTTTTACAGAATTTTTATGAAGATCTCTTTGAGGAGCTAAGCAAGTATGGGGAGATTGAAAGCCTTAATGTTTGTGACAATCTGGCTGATCACATGGTAATCAACTACTGCATTCAATGCTTGTTTAATCTTATACTATTATAGAGAAAAATTGATCTACTTGTAATTTGAGGACTGAATCCACTTTGTTGATGATAGAACTGTCTTACACTTTCTTTCATTTTCAGGTTGGTAATGTGTATGTTCAGTTTAGAGAGGAAGAGCATGCTGCAAATGCACTTCGCAACCTTACTGGAAGGTTTTATGCAGGTATTTTTATCCTTAATATTCCATTGCATGCTATTGTTCATTTTCGTTAAGCTTCTAGTTCACTACTTAATATTTAGCTATTATCCTGTCTTATTCCTTTTCCTATTCTAAAATGGAAATTCATGTCGCTTTATATCCAATTATTGTTGGTTTCTGTCTTCTCACTGGTTTTTCTATGTTGCAGGGCGTCCAATTATTGTAGATTTCTCTCCTGTTACTGATTTCCGAGAGGCTACATGTAGGCAATATGAAGAAAACACCTGCAATCGAGGTGGATATTGCAATTTTATGCATTTGAAACAAATTAGCAGGTATTTCACTCTGTTGTCTGATAACTTCTATTTTAGAATTTTAGTTGTTTTTGTGATGTTTTCTCTAATTGCCTTAGCGCAACGGTAAGGTTGCTGCCATGTGACCTAGAGGTCACGGGTTCAAATCCTGGAAACAGCCTCTTGCCAAAGGCAAGGTAAGGCTGCATACAATGGATCCTTCCCCCGGACCCCGCATGGCGGGAGCTTCGTGCACTGGGGCTGCCCTTTTTTTTTTTTTAGTTGTTTTTGTGATGTTTTCTCTAATTGCCAGGGAATTGAGGCGGAAATTGTTTGGGGGAAACAGGAGGCAACGCAGAAGTCATAGTAGAAGCAGAAGCCCTCATGGCTACCGTGGTTATGAAGATCGTCCTGTAAACCGTGGTCATGGTAGGCGTCATTCTGACAGGGATCAATACTCTGAAGAACGTATCAGGAAGCCCAGGAGTCGTAGCCCTGGTCGTAGGAGGAACCGCAGTAGAAGTCCTGGAGGAAGAAGGAACAAAAGTCCTATTAGAGAAGGAAGTGCTGAGCGAAGGGCCAAAATTGAGCAATGGAACCGGGAAAGGGAACAGACCGAAGCTGCTAGAAGGAACAATGAATACACTCAAAATGGCCAGCAGAATAATGACTATCCTCATCAGGATCAAGAAAGTTGATTGATGGCTCAATGGTTTGTTACTTGCTTCTTTAATTTTGTTGATTGTCTTAGAGTAAGATTGCCTCTTCGTAACTACTTGTTCACAAAAATATAGCTTACAGTCCATTTTCCACTGTGCAGGTGATGTGCAGGTTCAAAGTCCTGTTCAGTGGAATATTTAAAAAGAAATTAAAAACCTCTCTAGAGAAATTCAAAACAATCATCTACTTGCCTGCATTTGTTTGGTTTTATTTGGTTTAAAACTGCACCATTTAGGTAAATTGGCTTTTGCAGGGATGCCTAGCATCCAATTCATCTGTCGACCATTCATTAATTATTTACCCATTTCTTATTTTTCTTTTTTGCCACTTTGCAGCTTATATGCCAAATTTTCATTTGAATTCTTTAATTAATCATCATGCTTCAGGCCTACATTCTGTTAAAAGTATTTTTAAACTAAGGATGCACTTTGATTATTTTATAACTGCCACATGAATAATCAAAGACCCATGCTCTCCGTTTTTGTCAGGTAGGTTTTGTGTTTTCTTTCTTTCTCGCTAGCCTTGTTCAATGATTGGACGTACAATGCCTGTTTCTTTGTTTGTTTTACAGTTTTTTTTTGTGTGTTGTTTTGTTTTGTTTTTTTTAGATTCAATGAGCTTATGTTCTTTACAAGTTTTGCAGGTCCAGGTGTTCCTGCGCCTTCACAGCTTCAACTCATCCCTCTTTGCTTAATGAACTTAATTTTCAGGACGGGCGTGACATGCGAATTGACCAGAATCTGCCTCAGCAGGGCGTCTTGGTAGTGTGCTCTTTCGGAACTCTAGTATTTTGTAATGCTTTTACTAGTTGCAGGATGTGATGTAAAGACAATCTACTTACTTCTGTTTGGTGTCTGCAAGACAAGACATGCATAATAATGTTATGTACAATTGTGATTCATCTGCACCAATTGCTTTTAGCTTAACATTTTTATATGTTTGTTTCCTTTTGAAAGTAGTTTATGGAGAATACTTTTCTTGTTGGGCGGGCTGTGCAATGCTTTAAAATCTAACCAGTTCTTTATAGCCGATAGACAATTTTCAGTTGAATTCCTCAAAGTTTGATTGCATTGAAATTCTTTAGATTCAATTGCCAGATGAGAATTAATACATAAATTTGTTATAACTTTTTTATTTTCTTTTAAATAAATAAATAAATCGTAGCTTATTATATTTTCATATCTAACATTACGTTTATAATTGTTTATTAAATATAACATCTGTTAAATTTTATTTATTTATTTATTATTAAAAAGGTCATATGATATATACAATATGTAAAAAATTATGTAAAGAGGTTTGAATGTTAATCTTGAATTTTTAATGCAAAACGTGCATTATTTATTTATTATGGTATGATTGATATTCTAAAATGTATTTTGTTAGTGAGTTATTCTCTGTATAACCGAAAACATCCTAAAGTAAACAACGTAGTATGGCTTGCCTGGCGACTTAGAATGGATTGATTGACATCATTGGGCATCATTGGTTCCCCCTCCTAAAGTCAAGCTCACGTGTTCGGGACTCAACTCGGGCAGTTAAGTCAGCATGGCACTACTGGACCGAAAGGGACATACATAGTTTGGTTGGTCTTTAATTGAAAATTTTTATTAAGAATGATTTAACTAAGCTACTAAATAGATTCCTAGAACCATACTCTCTCATACAATTAAAAAATAATAATAAGAAAATATAAATAAGATTTAATTAAAAAATTTAATAGATTAAATAATAATTATGTTTTAATATGTGAAGTGATCATTAATAAATTTATATATATGAGTGTGATATATATATTATTGGATTGTCAACTCTTGATCAATTAAAAATTGTTTAATAATATATTAAGGGGTTGTGATGTATTTAATTTAGAAGAATATGAATTAATTTTTATAATATTTTTAATCTCATTTGATAATGTAAATTTTAATACTTCAAATATTGAAGAATTTAAAATTGTATATCAATATGTTATTTATGTTTATCTTTTCATATTCTATGTTATGTCATATTTTGAATTTGTATGCAAGATAGATTAAGAAATATAAAAAATTAAATTAGACGGTTTAAAATTATTATTATTTAATTATGATCACATCTTAATATAAAATAATGGAGTATATTTTATAAAATTAATGAAATAAGATCTAAAAAAACCACCACGGTTAGTCCCCAAGTCCCAAGTCTAGAAGGATTATGTTAGGTTGTCAGTTAACATTAAACATATGCGATGTTGTAGGGTTTCAATATGCGTAATTTAAACTTTTATATTTCATAAAATGTAATAGTGGAAACGTAATTAATATTTATCATTGACAATGCATAAAATTCATTCAAGGAAACACACGCATGTAAACATAATCGTAAATAAGACATAAACACATTTATAACTTTTGGATGACGCAAAGTAGAAACGACATTAACTAGCAACCTTGAGAAAGGTTGTCTCTACTCGTATCCATGCTGAGATCTCCTTGAGATGAATTTCCTAAGTCACATGTTGTGTCTCTGCTTCCTACTAGTTGAAGGGGGAAGACAAGTAATACGAGAGAGGACCTATGGTCCGATTCTATATCCGGCGGCTTGAAGCAATCCGACGATATGAATCAGATTGAATAGAGAGGATCACACCACCGTTCGAAGGTTGTATGGTTTATTGTCAAGAAGGGACAATGAACCTATATGACGTGGTTGTTTCAGCGACAACGATTGCCCTGAAACAAAAACTAAAATGAAAGGAAGAAGTGATACCTTTCGATAGAGAAGTAACTATTGCTTCTCCTTGTGTTCCTTGCTTCCATTGCCAGTTGTAACTTCCTTTGGCTTTGGAATGGCCGACCCTTAGGAGCTACTGATCCTAAGAGGATTAAAGACCGGTGGTGAGCTTTGGAAGTCCCTCAATGGCAAGTGGTAACAAGCCCTCCTCCAAGGTGGGCGGTGGCAACACAAGAAGAAACTCTTGTGTTGGGCGGTGGCAAGGAGAAGGAGAGGAGGTTTAGGTGCTTGATTTAAAACCTAACAATTTGATTTTTTTAATCTCTATAGAGTTTAGTTATATTTATAGATGTTTAATGAATTTGGTTGGTTAAAGAAAACAGAATCTATTAAACTAAACTCCAATCTGTTAGCCTCAAGTTTGGTTCACAACCAAACTGGTTTGGTTTAAAATCAAACTACCTTTAATTTAAATCAAACCAATTTGATTTATAATTAAATCAAAGAGGGCCCACTTTATCTTCAAAAGACGTGACCCACCCATGCTTCCCTTTTGATAAAATAATTTTCATATTTGCCCTTCGTCTGATCCAATCGAACTTAATCTCTCTCGATCTAAGATCCAATTCTTAAACTCATTTTATATTTCTTGAAGAAACTCATAGTACATGTGACCTTATAGGTTCTCGATTTATATTGATCATCCATAATTAACTATTAATTATAGATTGATCATGAGTGATACCTAGTAGTAAATCATGACTCTCAATTAATCAGAAAATCACAGTTAATTCCATAATCACTTCTGAATCTTTCAGCAGCTACAGTTGATCGTGTCTCTTTTCCTTTCACATGTTTTATATCTGCTTAGTTTAGAATATGGTCTATGTGTCAGTCCCCACTAGGCTGACTACATAACACCTAACCCAAGCTATAATTTTTTATCCTGCGGATTCAAGTTACTCAAAAATAATTGTCCAAGAGGACCATCCTCTTGACGTGTTTCTACTTTGATCAAAGACTTATGAGTAACAATCTTGACAAGTAGTCATAGGGCAATTATAGGAGTGGTGAATCCTCTATTAACTACTCAAACACCTTCGAGCACTTCGGCTCATACCCAATTATCCCAGATCCACACCTCTATAGAGACGCTTGTTTGAGATGTCGAAGTATAAGTCTTCATGATCAAGATGACTTGAATACCTCAAGTCGAAGGAAACTTGTATTTAAACTGCAATGAGGTCTTTATAGACATTTATAGAACCACATAAAATCTTATGACAGGTCACTTCAAATGAACTAATTATCCTTAACCAACATTCATATGTTAACTCTCAATATCCCAATGTTTCCAGCCAATGAAGATCGACTACTTGGTAAAATCAAGGATTCTAACATATGCTAGTCTCATCAATTCATTGACTAAAAAATATTTCAATATATATATAATTACACATGTAGAGACACCGATTAATTATGATCCATCACAAATTCTCTCATACTACGCATTGCATTATGGACCTCATTAATTAAGTTTAAAATCAAATCAAACACATAAAGAATGTATATTCAAATAATAATTTTATTTATCTAATAAATAATACAATATCTAAGATGATTGATTTAGGGCACCTCTCAAATATAATAGATGTTATATGAATGAATTCATCAAATTATTGTGCTAATGCTAGGTTATTCTTTGAAAAGAACACATTGTAGGATCGGACTGTAATGTCTCGATAAAGATCACTACTGCTCCATGAGAACTTGGGTATAGTTTTAAAAATGCAATAGTTCTCATTGTTGGTGCAAGGGGCACCAGATAATCGAACCTACGTTTTATGGTAAAGGCTCAAAGTTAAATTGTGTTGTGATCTAACAAGGTTAACCAAGTGTGAAGGTAGCACAACCAAAAAAGTCCTAGCTAGGGCTCAGGCAAGGAAAACTCCTAGTGGGTCAGCTGGACTATGGCTAGGCAGGGAAAACCCCTAGTGGGTCAGCTGGACTATGGCTAGGCAAGGGAAAGTCCTAGTGGTTCAGTTGGACTATGACTAGGTAAGAAAGTCTTAATAGGAGGAGAGACACTAGGTGGAGGGACTTGATATGGTCTGGAGGACCAAGATCATGTCAAACCAAAGATTGGAAAGGGGGGGGGGGTAAACTCTCCTGAGAGGAATGAGTGAGGACGTGCTCTCTTTATGGGGACAATAAGCGTCGGTCTGACCTAGAATTTTACATAAAATCCAAAAGTCAAGACCAAATAGTTGTAAGATTGTCATCACTTAAAATACTATACCTATTGTGATAACTATGTGATATAGGAACTTAAATTGAAAGGTGGTCAGAACAAGTTCATTCCGTGAGATTGGATGGGTTTCAGACACCCAGAGGTCCAGATGACCCCCTCCCCCCTACAAGTTGGCAGAATTTGATTGGATAGAACACATCAGCATCCAAGCGTCTGGAAGGGATCCAGCTGCTCAGGGATGGATAAGTTACAATTAGATTCGAATTAGATTGCTTCGCTCATCTCTCGTAAGATCAGCAGTTTATGCTCTTGGAAGGTTTCCAAGTGCCCGAGTATGGACACAATCATGATGATAGTGGATCGAATCAGATCCAGCTGGGGCGCCCAGAAAATGATCTAGGCGCCCCGATTGACTTATAAAAGAAGTTGAGACTAAACCTTTAAAACAATGATTTTCACTGCCTCATATTCACGTTCTACTCTAAAATTCTAATATAACGCCGATGTGCTGCTTCGACGATAGCGCTCAAGTTCTAAATCTTCGTTGGTACCCTTTCCTTATTTTGTTTTTGTCTTTTGTGCTTTCTTTTGATTATGATTGGTAAACTTGTTACTGATCCTCATCTTTTGTAAAAGACAAACCTCCTTCTTTAAGGAGGGCATTAGTGGATTGTCCATCAGAAGCGGTTAACACCTGCGGGCCTTGGAGTAGTAGCCGTAGGTTGTGAACTAAGTAAAAATAAAGTTGTCATTTATTTTCTTCTTTCTATTTCCACTGCATCTCTCAAAAGAAAAAGTGAAAAAGCGAAAAATGCTATTCACCCCTTTTAGTGTGCTTATCGATCCTACAATTTATAACGCCCCCCCTTAGGTGGGGCGGCGGACGCTACATTCTTCTTTTACATTCATACAGTTATACATATGAATCACAAATATTACAGTGGAAATTAAAACATTCATACATGGTGGTGATGTATTCATATGCGATTGAAAACCTTTCTAATTCAACATTAATTCAAGCATGTCTGGGTATCTAGTTCTAACTAAATAAAACATAGCATATCATTTTTAACTAGAAATCATACTCAACATGTAAAGTTAGACTAAGCATCCATAACATAGAGTAAATCCAAACATCCCGAAAAGGTGAAATATAAAACATGCAAATGCTAAGTTTAGAATCTAGAATGGTAATAGGATTGTTCTCTGCCAAGTCATTGTCACACACACACTTGCCCTTCCTGCTGCTTCCCATTCCTTAGTAACCTTTAATTTGATCTGCAACATAAGAAAGTAAACTATAAGCACGAATGCTTAGTAAGCTTCTTTCCTACTCACAAAAATCCAAACGTCACATAAGACATGAATGTACATAGCATAAATAAAGCACATAAAGCATGAATACACATTAGCATTGAATAAAGCACATAAGCATGAA
>JBBMKF010000007.1:6036766-6049674 GCA_037834155.1 Curcuma caesia | reverse complement strand
AAATCTTTATTATTTTGGATCACCTAGTACAAATTTAACACCACCTATATGGTTCACCTTCAGTTAACAAACATGATGTAGAGCAATTACTTCCTTGATGTTCTCTCATGGGTAAATAAGGGCTCTTTGCCCCTTTTCCTTTTGACAAATTTGGCATTAATTGGATCCATCATCAGCCTCTTGTTCTTCCATCTACACACAATTGGAAATGTGTTGGTGAGCATAGCCTCAATAACCAATTCTCCATTCGGCTAAGTTTTGATACTACTTTTCTGAGAGTCACTACAAGACCATCATGTTTAGCTAAGATGTGAGTATTAGCATGCTGGATTAAGGTAATTATATGAAATCTTGAAAGAGCATATATCATTAGCAATTTATGTTATTGCAACCTTTATTATTACAAAAAAAACTCTGTACTTGTCAAATGGATATATTTTTCTATTAACATTGACTATCTTCTAATGGTTACATTTCTATCAACAAAATGTTGATATTTAGTTGGCAATTGTGGGTGTTTTTTGATCTCTTCTACCTTATGAAGTAACATGAATTGATTGATAAACATTTTCTATTTATATTAGCTTCTAATCCATGTCCTGTTGACTAAAGATTATAACCCCTCACACCTCTATAAAATACTCGTCAATAAACTTCACTAAGTTTTCAGGACTTCTTGTTGTATTAATCCTATTTTTCAAATTTAAGTTCCAACCAAAGGTAGAGCATTAGACTGCTCTATCTTTATACTATGAACCTATTTAGCATGTTCTTTATACTCTAATAGATTTAAACTTTTCTAAATAGGATTCACCGTTGGTCACCTTTGCAAAAGTAACATGCATAGTATTGAGATTGTTGTGATATATGGCATTTCCACCCATGGGAAAGATGTTCATAAGAAGGCATGTTGAAGTAGATCAGAAGGTGGCAGTGGACTGGTATATGCAAACCTTGCATTTTCACATACATGATAGCTGCTGCAACTATGCATATATCTGTGCTTGTAATAGATAAAAATGGAGAAATAAACTGGTTGATAACCAATTTGTTTCATTAAGAGTATTACTTCAAGTTAATAGAATTAGTAATAGAACAACAAAAAAACTTAAATATGTAGTGCAATAAAGCAAAGCTGTCAGAAGACTAGGATGATACATACTCTCTAACGGTACTAACTTTAAGACCGTTGTAGTTAATGACAAGCCTGACAGTCATGTGAATATCCTCCCTGCATTAATTACAAAGAATGAAGATTCATTAACAGCTTAGAGAGATGACCATGGAAACTTCAGAAAGCAAATATTTCACTAGTTATTTGGGCTCAAGCATTTTATGATAAACACTAAATTCAAAAAGACAGGAGCATTGAATGTGCAGAGACCAGTATATAGTTCATAATTGCATTGGTCATCAATAGCACAGGCTGCAATTGCTCTATAAATTACAGATAGATTACACATTATAAAGCGGGATGTGCTTGTTTAATGATAGCTTTCCAGAATGATGAAGAAACTTCTGGGGTTCCCATTTTTTATATCATTATAGTATAAGACTGATTAAGTATTTGTAATCCACACTATTATAATTTAGGAGTTCAATTGGCACTATTATTTATGAGCTAATGGTAAGGTAAGGGCTGAGAGTGGTAACAACAGGCTTCTAATCTCATTATTACTAAATCAAAAATGCAATCCCATTTAGAGAGAGAAGCTCTCCCTTCTCACTAGAAGGTAATGGGAATTAGACTAGAGAGATCTTCTGCTAGAAGCAAGCTCCCAGAGCAATCTGCATTTGTCAGCCCAGATGGAAGGCTAATGGTGAGCATCAACCTTGGGGGATAGGCTGCCAATGTTATACTGGTGGTCTAAGAGTTCCTCCTTTCCAAAGGTGCTGTTGACCGGACATCTGAACTAGCTGATCTGATAGATCCTGTTTCGAGATCGTGGCCACGAGTGACTTGTGGCGCTAACTTGAGGGCAAAGGGGCAGAACACTAAGGCTGCAACTACTGGTCTGGGTGCAACTTCTCCATCAAATGAAGCTTCCAATGCAACTATCAGACAACCACTTAGTTGATATAGAGAAGTTATAGTTGAAGTGGCAAGCGATCCCCAATCTCCAGCTGTTTCCGCTAGTGGCATGAGAAGACCCCGAGTAGTCGGAACTTGGAGATTTCATTGGGCAAGACTCTATGCATACAATGACAAACGGTCAACGCACAGAGGCACCACTTGCATCGGCTACTTAGGTCACTGGTCTGCACAGGGCATGTGGAGGGAAGGCGATGGGTGGACCTCTTCTAATCTAACAGAAACCGCATTGAAGATGCTGCACTCCAACACTTATAGGATATCAGGGGAAGGGTGTCTCTTAGGTTTGAAGACAGATACAATGGACAACACCCTAAGCTATTGTCTAGTGGGGCGCTTTGTGTGGAAATTTCCAGGATGGAAGGCTCTCCGTGACATGGTCAACAAGTGGCAAGTCCCATATAAGTTCTAAAAGTCAATAGATTATCTTCAAGTTTAAGAGTGAAGAAGCTAGAGGCAAAGTCCTCAACAGAGAGCCTTATGTTGAATATGGCTGGCCCATCTACCTCAAGATCACGCCAAGCTGCTTCTTGTTCAAGGAGGAAGAATTATACTAGATACCAATGTGAGTTTAAATCCATAGCTTACCAGTGGGCTATTAGACCACCAACGTGTTGAGTATGACTACCTCCTGCATAGGTAAGCCTCTCTATTCTGACCAATTAACTCGTAGCAGGGCTTGAATTACATATGCAAGTTTTGGTGGCGGTTGATGCATCCAAAACCCAAACATGGAGAGTCCCAATTGCTTTATCAATGGATGTGGAAAGTGGACTTGGGGATTGTCTTGGAATAAATGCCAAAGCACTATGATGGTTGCAAACAAATGGGGCATGAGGCTAGTTCTTGCAAATTCATGATGGGAGTAGGGCATCGGATGGCTAAGGAAACCATACTGACCAGAAAGAGCTCTAGACACTCTAATCCAAGGTTGTGGGGCTGGTCACGAAGGAAGCACAGCACAGCCAACACACATGCCAGTCAAGGCCCACAAGCAAATCAACATAAGGATGTCTCAGGGGTTCAAAGGGCCAATGGGCTGATACCTGTGGCTGCTTCACAACTAGCTCTCTCAGCAAAGTTGCAGGCTCCTACAATGCAGGCAAAGGATATCATCGGCCACCAGATCAAGCACAAAGCCTCTCTAACTCAGGCTGTACAGATACAAACCCGGGCAAGATCTGCAATACAATGAGGATTAGCTTCCAATTCAGTGCAGTCTGAGCCAAGACTGTAGGTGGTTTTAGAGAAACCAACTGCACATATGGCTAAGACTGTATGTGCCTCACCTATCCATCCAGATAGTCGATTGGATGTGAGCATGGTCTCTAAGGCAACTAAGTTTGTCCCTGTTAATTCTCAGGGCAGAAGAATTGGGAATAGTTCTTATATCAGCTAAGATGGTTGCGGCTAGGCAGGCTCATTGGGCTGCCCCCTCACTCCCATGAAGATCACATCATGGAATATAAGGGACCTTAACAAGCCCCTTAAACAGAAAGGGTATAACACTTCCTTCGACAACATGGTGTTGGTATCATCGGACTGCTGGATACCAAATTATCCCAGGCGGCATTACAGAAGATGATAAGGATATGTTTCCCCCACATGAAGCTAGCAAGATGATGATGAGGATACTTTCCCCCACATGAAGCTAGCACAAAATCTAGATTTCTCAAACGAGGGCGAATAATAGTGCTATGGGACAACCATAAGGTGCATGTGGACATAATTGACACAGGAGAACAGACCATATACTTGCATCAAATGTTGTATCATCAGAGCCACATTGCAATCAATGGGGTGTCGATTCACTTGGACTAATAGCTTGGTTTTCTACAAGTTGGATTGTGTGCTAATAAAAAATGAATGGTTGGCAGCTGATTTTTCTTTTATAATTGCATATGCCACTTTAACAAGATTGGTTTACAAACCTGAGGCCTAAGACATACAAGGGAAAGTTAAGTTGGCAATCATCATAAGTTGGTATAAGAATATAGCTATTGACTAAACAAGAATATGAAACCTGAAGCAAATTCTAGAGGGATAAGTATTTTATACAAGAGTTGGGAGTATGGTTAACTGACAAGTCAAGATTTATATGGATGTATTAATTAAATAAATGAACGAAAAAAACATAGATCACCATAGTGAGACTAGCACCATATCATATCATATTATATGCGAGTCAGCACCATAACAACATATCATGCATCTATCTGTTGCAATAGACACAAGTCTCAGGATCTCTGTCTTATAAAACATACCTGAGAAAATCCTCAAAAAAATCTGAACGGTTCTTCAGCTCTTCAGCTGGCACAGAAGCATATTTTGAACCCAGCTTTTCACAAATAGAATCAGGGAAGACATCTAAAAGGAAAAGATAATATGGGTTATATCAACAGTCGCGTGTGACACATTTGTTTTCAGTAAAAGTGTCCTCAGAAGCCAAAACTCAGATCATTGGAGATTGGATTAGTGTCTCGTCCCTTAAATGTTTAAATTATAGAATGAAGGAAAGGCAATTGATGTTTAGAGTTACTTACATAAGCCAAATGCATAAAGCTTCAAGGACTTGACTTTTATTATTCTCATGCTTCTAGAGCCGATTCCAACAAGCACCTGGAAATCCACAATGTTTAAGCTGTTACCAGGGCATCTTTTTGTGGTTTGAAATTTCCTGTTGGCTAATAGCCAACTTATATCCGATACAATGACAAGATTTTGTCAGCCACTAGCGACTAGATGCAATAAGCAAGATTGAATGTTTTTAATTGAAATGGTAAAATCAGCATGCATATTATAAACAGTTAACTATTTGACATGTAATTAGCAAATTTTGACAATAATAAAAAACAGATGAAATATACTTGATCAATTGCTTCACAAAATCCATATTGAAAGTTGGCCAGGGCAAGAACATGAAAATTGACCTTATAATCTTAGAAAGAATCAGAAAAATAATGATTAAAAAATGAGGGGATAAATGAAACGAAATTGTTTTATATATGTGATAGCAATTATGTAAATATTGTTGATAATTTATATATCACTATGTTGTTCTTAAGACTAAAAAGTACTTATAAAATTTCATCCCTATTTCTATGATTATCAACAATATTTATATTATATTGTATTAAATTATTGTAGTACCATGACACTAATACGACATAAGCACAGAAAAATTATCAATCCATGTGGTAGTCCATAATTGGTTCACAATTATGTTAACACCTACTTTGAGTAAGTTTAAAAACAATATATCCATAAATATTACAAATTCATGTGTAGAATGACATTATTTAGTTTATTTTGTAATGATGTATTAATAAATAACATCATGTATATTAATAATTAATAAAGTATTAATAAACTTAATAAATAATAAATATTGTAGTACAATCACACATTTTCAGCAAAGTTGTTAGGCAACAAAAAGATGGAACATATGAAAAATTATTGCAGCAATATGACAATGCTATGATAAAAGTATGAAATTGTTATGAAAATTAAAATTAAAGATGCTATATAGGAGATTAAATGAGAAAAAAAAAACATATTTATTTAAAGACATCATCAAGTGCATTTGTCCTTACTTTTGATAGGTTTATGGATGTTATTCTTCATTAATCAACAATAATATTCAAATTAATGATATATATTTTTTATTATATTAACTACAGTTTGCTATGGTCTGCCCTCACCCTTATACTTTCTACATAAATTAAATCAACTCGCTTAACTATAAGAACATTTTGTCGCTTTTAAACTTGTTCACCACATCAACATATCTTCTCTCATTTAGCATCTATTGCCATTGTGCCTAATTGCCTCAAGATAATAATACCTTTTATTTTATATTTTATATTATCCTCACAAATTCATCTTAGCATTCTATATCTACTACACTAACTTTATATATGTTATTCCCGCACCACTAAAACTTTGATCCATAAATTATAGAAATATGGTGAGTCATAGAATTATATAACTTTACTTTTTGTACGAGGAGCACACGACAATCACAAGATTTCAAAAGATCCTCTCTCATTAGACATTCTTCATTTTGTTTCATATCTGACCATTTAAGCTATTAAAATTATGTTTTATATATTCAGTTTTTGCTCTACTTAAACATTTTAGTAATCCCATCTTCATGTTTAACTAATTTTCATATAAGTTAGCACAAACTTCTTGGAAAATATGATACACAAATGAGATCTATTTTCAATACGATTCATGAACTCATCTAGTACTAAAACAAAAGATTAGGGACTTCCCAATGATGTAAACTTACAAGTAGAAGAAAATGATTTATCATACTCACATGAACTCTTAACACAGGCAGATACCTTCTCATACAAGATATTCCATTTTTCTCTAAAAATTTAGCAGCATTATCATAAGATTTTTCTAAGTTAATAAAAACTCTATCAAAACCCTTTTTCATTGTCAATATTTTTCATTTATTTTCTTATTAAATAGATAATATCTATAATTGATCTTTCGATTTTGTTTTCCTTCAAGAGAGGGAAATAACTAAGGGGAAAAAAAGAGGATAGGCAAAAAAACTCACAGGAAAAGGATTGACAAACATTTCATTTCATTATTTTTACTTTCCTTGAAGGGAAAGAAAGAAGAAACTTTTTTTCCTCGAACCATCTCCTTGGAGGGAAGAAAAGAGGAAGGAAAACTTAAATTTCAAAATTTTATTGTCTAGAACATTGAAAAAACATAAATCAGGAATAGATTTGAAGAGAATAAATATGTTTTATACTTTTTTAAGATACGATTTGAGCTTCATTGCAACAACAGTGAGTTTTCCACCCTAACCGTACAAAAGTGATTTTTCCACCCCAACCGTACAAAAGTAATATAGAAGAAAGCATGACAAAGGAATCAAAGGAAAAGTACTTTTTGTTGCCTTATTTTCATCTAAGTTTGCTTCCTGGGAAGGATACACACCTTTTTAGCAATAAAACTAATTGGTTTTCAAAAGGTTTTCTTTCTAACTCTTAGTCTCAAAGAACTTAACTTTTTCCTGTATGACTAATCAATTTAATCCCTTTATAACCAGAAACATTGAATATAATCTTTGTTCTTATCAATTGGTACAAGAAGCATGTCCTCCATTCCTAAGATATCTTTTTAATTAATAAAAAATAGTTTAAGTAACATAGTTTGCAGAAATTATGCTTTCATCCCCTAAATTCTTGTGAACTTCTACAAGAATATTAGTGGACCTTCAATACATGTCAAAAGCCAAGACATTCAAGAAGAACATGAGTCTCTACACACTACAACTGATCCCCAATAAGCTATGGAAAGACTAGGGCTACCCTTTCTCATTGAAGTCAGCAGTCAATTTCAGTAGTTCACACAATTCATTCCTTCCAATCGTAAAATTACGATGCATCTCATGTGGCAAACTTAATTTTTAAGGAAGTCGTTAGATAGCATTGGTTATCCACATTGATAATGTTGAATAGGGATGTTAAATTTGTCATTACTTCTGAGAAACTCAAAGAAAGTTGTCTCAAATCTAATTTAAAATTTCATCAACAAATCGATGGGCAAACTAAGGTTGTTGATCATAGTTTAAACAATTTGCTTAGATGTCTATTGGCAAGAAACTAAAATTGGAGATTCTTTACTGTCGATTGTTGAATTTACTTATAAAAACTTTAAAATCAGTCCACAGTCAATGTTCTTTTGAAACTATCTTTCAATAGCTCTTCAACCTGTTGACTTCTTATTGTTTTGGGTTTACTAAGATTTTGTTGAGTGTATTCAACAGATCTGTGTCAATGTTACTCGGCTAGGCATTGTAAACCTAAGAACTATAATCTAAGAGACTACCTCCTTGCCCGGATTCACTCCAAATGACCCCCAAGAAACTCTTTTAAAATATTTCATATTCACTCCATTGGTCCTTTGCGTGATGTGGCAAAGATTGGTACTAATGCATATATTATTACTTACCAGCAGATTTATTTTAATGATGAAGATTTATTCCATTATCATGAGAAGTAGTCTTCTTTGCCTATTGGTTGGTTTATAGGTGACACTCTTACAGTTTCACCTGCGCTCCCCTCCACAACATAACTAACACCTTATCAAATGCACAGTGGATAGACCGTGATGGTTCCTATAAAATCATCCAAAAAATACTTGGTTCATTGGAAGGGAGTTCCAGAGGTAGATAATAGATTATAAAAGACAAGCTTCAACAAATTGATTCTGAGATATTTGAGGCTATGCAACAAGTGTCAGATTAAACTTCTCCAAGGTGTCTCCTAGCCGTCCACTTTGGACCTATGTTTAGCATCGCAAAGCTTAATTTGAATAATCCTGTTGAACAGAATCAAATTCACCTAAGGAAAAATTATGCAAAAAAGAAATCCCGTCTTAGATTCTAATCTGTAATTGATAAAATTGGTAATTGTTTTGTTTTGGAATGAAGAAATTTGGATATGTTTTAACTATTGCATTTCCCAATTTGCATTATTACTTCATAGTATGTTTGGCGCTAAATTTATATTTAAAAAAGGTATTGATGACAAGGTATTTAGCATCTTTCAAGTAATAAACTTCTGTATTTAGTAAATCTTTATGTAACAACCCCCTATGTGAGGCATGTGCTTTGTGTTTCATTAAGTTTCATAGTATGACTTATTAATTTAATGGCCCTATAATTCGCACAATTGTTATGTCTCCTGTGTTTTTATACAGGGGACTAAAGTACTTTCATCTAATCAAGTTGTTTTTCCATTTTTCACCTCATTCAACACCTGTTATACTTCTAAAATTTGAATTCTCAAATAAAAATTTAAATTTTTATACTCCTCTGATCTATTTAAATTTCTTAAGATAAGTTGGTCTCCTAAATCTTCATTAAAAATTGACAAAAATACCTCTTTCATTGCTTTTTTATTTATTCATCTTTCACTAGTACCCTATAGAATTCATCTTTAATGCATCTTATCGTAAAATCTCTTATTTTTCTCTCTCCTACTTTAGCTATTTTATAAATATCTCTTTCCCCTTCTTTTGTATCAAGTTATCGATACAATCATTCAAAACCTTCATTCTTAGTTTTACTCATTTTTTCTTGTCTTTTTTCTCGGCTATTACATACGTTTTAAAATTTTCTTCGTTCTTATAAACGTACAATAACTTATAGCATTTTCTTTTTTCCTTTAGTTTCTCCTGTACTTTCTCATTTCACCATCAAGATTCTTTATTTTGTGGTACTCATCCTCTTGATCACTCAGTATGCTCTCAGCCACTATTTTTAAATTTGACACCATCTTATCTCATATCATATTTGAATCACCTTGTATTTCTCCTAATACTTGCGATCCTATCCTCTCCTTAAAGATATTTTACTTCCCATCCTTTAACTTCCACCACCTAATCCTAGAAATCATACACATTTTCCTTTCTGCTCATATTATCTGGAGGCATATATCTAACGCTACTAACCTATGTCGGGTGGTTAAAATTTCTTTAGGGATGACTTTGCAATCTTTATAAAAAATTTTATCACTCTTCTTGACTATAAAAAAGTCAATTTACAACTTATTGTTCCTACTTTTAAACATAACTAGGAGTTCACTCTTCTTAAAAAACATATTAACTATTATAAGTTTATATATTATCGTAAAATCCAATATAGTTTTCCCTTTTAATTTATTATTACAAAACTATAATCTCTATGCACTCTATCATATTCCTCATTTCTTACTCTTACATGCTCATTTAGATCTTTTAAAATAATCTTATTTATTAAAATTTTGTGTACTATCTTATTAGATCTTCCTAAAACCTATATTTGATGTTTTCATCTAATTTTACTTGAGATGCATATATGTTAATTACATTAATAATTTTTTTTGCTACTATTATCTTGAGAGCTATAATCCTATCTCTCTTCTTAATTACTCTTACTACTTTGTTCTTTAACGAACTATCTACAATAATACATACTTCATTGCTCATTTTACTCTTTCCGATGTGTTATAACATAAAACTTGAATTCTCTATTATCTTTGTCTCCTTTCATACTCATTGTCTTTTGTAAGCATGAAATATTAATTCTTCTCATAATCATTGTATCTATTACCTCCATTGTTTTGTCGATAAGGTTACTACATTTCATGTTCTATATCTAATTTTATTTTAGTAGTCATATATGTATGTTCTTATTCAACCTACAATATGAAAAATTTTACATATTTAACACTACATTCAAGTTTTCATGGACACATAGTGGTCCTTATCAAGATGTTGCAATCACACCCTGCAATGCGTTCCTTCTTAAGGACCCTGCATTAGTGCAATAGTTTAATAGATTCATACATAACATTTGCCTATGTTTTAACATTGCTTGGCAGCCTAACGCAACCCTTTTTTAACTAGCTTGGGACCGACATTGTGGAGTTTATTCTCCACGGGCAGACTTATCGCTAGAAAAAACAAAATGAGCAAAATTATAATTAAATTATAGAAAATGCTCTAAAATCTTAAGAACGCCTATTACATGTCATTTCATATCTAACAATTAATAATGCAATGTATAAATTATTAACAAAAATTTCATAAATAATAAATATAACTTCTAATCAATAATAAAATTATATTTTTAGTTCAAATACCTAGCCAAATTAAATTGATAATTTATTTTATAATTACAATATTATTATATAATATTTGAGAACCAAAGTTGTTAGGTTTGAAAGAAGAGTCCATTTTATAGACTTTGGTTAATTCCTAACTACATTCAAATTGATTTTTAGTTGAAAGAAGGTAGTTTTTAGGATGCTGATCGAGAGACATTTTTGCATTCTCTATCAATCGACAATAACACTAAATATCCATGAGAACTTAGATGTAGTGTTAAATAGGCAAAAATTCTCACACCATAGGTTGAATAAGAACAAATATGATAGGAAAACTAATAGTCTAAGATTTCGAACATAGGAACTCTCACTAGTAAAGCAATGGAGGTAATAGATATGATTATAGAAAAAGAATTAGTATTTTGTGTTTATAAGAGACAAAATAGGTAGCCGAAAAGACAAAGATGATAAAGAACTCAGATTTTAGGTTATAGTACACAGGAAAGAATAAAACAAGAAATGAAGTGAGTATTATTGTAGATAATTGGTTACAGGATAAGGTTATAAGAGTAGTTAGAAAAAATAGTAGAATTATAGCTCTCAAGGTAGTAGTGAAGAAAGAAACTATGAACATAATTAGTGTATATATACCCCAAGCAAGATTAGATGATAAAGGAATCTTAGTGGTAGAATAAGAAAGTATATGAGATAATAAAGGAAAAACAAACTACCTATAAGGAATTATATATTTGTAAGAACAAGAAAAACTTTAAAAAATATACAATGACCAAGAAAGAGACTAAAAAAGCAGTGAATGAATCTAAGAATGAAATTTTTGAACGGTTATATCAAAAATTAGATACAAAAGTAGGAGAAAGAAATATTTATAAAATAGTTAAAGTGAGAGAAAGAAAGACAAAATATCTTACCCAAATAAGATGTATTAAAAATGAATGCAATAGGGTACTAGTAAATGATAGAGAAATAAAAGAGCAATGGAAGAGATATTTTCATCAACTTTTTAATAAAGGTTTAGGTGATCAACTTAGCTTATGTAATTCGATCTTCAGAAGTGGAATAAGCTTTAAATAAAATGCAAAATAGGAAGGTCATTAGACAGATGATATTCCGATAGAGGTATGGAAGTGTCTAGGGAAACAAGGTATTGAATGACTTATAAAATTATTTAACATGATATTGAAAATAAAAAAATGTCTGATCAATAGAGGGTAAGTACTCTAATTTCCTTATATAAGAATAAGGAAGACGTAAAAAATTACGCAAACTATAGGAGTATTAAATTAATGAGTCATACTACAAAACTTTAGGAATGAGTAATAGAAAAAAGATTAAAGAAGGAGACCACGATGATCGAAAATCAATTTGGGTTCATGTCTGAAGATCAACAATAGAAATTATACATCTTCTCAAACAATTAATTAAAAAGTATCGGGAGAATCTACACATGGTATTCATTGACTTAGAAAAAACTTATAATAGAGTTCCAATAGAAATTATATGAAAAATTCTAGAAGAGAGAGGTGTTGGCGTAACATATATTGAACTAATTAAGGATATGTATGAAAATTAACGATTATAGTGAAGACTTCAGGCGGATTAATTGAAACATTTCCAATAAAGATAGGGTTGCATCAAGGATCAACTTTAAGTCATAGTTTTTTACACTAATCATGGGCGAACTCACTGGACACATTCAAAACACATCACAGTAGTGCATGTTATTTATAGATGATATTATTTTGATAGATAAGACACGTGAAGGAGTAAATGTTAAACTAGAATTTTGACGAAAAATACTAGAAGTGAAAGAT
This sequence comes from Curcuma caesia, assembly GCA_037834155.1. Classification (NCBI taxonomy): domain Eukaryota; kingdom Viridiplantae; phylum Streptophyta; class Magnoliopsida; order Zingiberales; family Zingiberaceae; genus Curcuma; species Curcuma caesia. The sequence continues at coordinate 6,037,132 of JBBMKF010000007.1, read as the reverse complement.
TTTATACTTAATAAAGTAAAAAATAGAATATATGAATTTTAACTTTAGCTATATTAGACATAATGAGATAATTGTTAAGATAGAAGATAATGAATTTTTGAAAGCTTTAAGTATTTAAGATCATTTTTGCAAGACGATGGAGGGATTGAGAAAGATATATTACATAGAATACAAGTAAGATGATTGAAATGGAGGAGAGCATCGAGTGTTTTATGTGATCGTAAAGTACTTCTAAAACTTAAAGGGAAGTTCTACAACATGACGGTAAGGTCTGCTATGTTATATGGCCCTGAATGTTGAGCTATAACTTGAGCACATAAGCAAAAAATGAGAGTTGCAGAGATGAGAATGTTAAGATGGATGTGT
>JBBMKF010000007.1:5996296-6020188 GCA_037834155.1 Curcuma caesia | reverse complement strand
GGGTGCAAACATAGTCCCACATCTAAAACACATGGGAAAGATCATGGGTTTAAAGGGATGAAAAGTATCTCCATTGGTATGAGGCATTTTGGGGAGAGCCCAAGAGCAAAGCCATAAGGGCTTAGGCCCAAAGTGGACAATATCATGTTATTGTGGAGATACAGACATCCTTGAGGACCCTACACAAGATACTAACTAGTTATGACTATAGATTCATGCATTCTAAGGTAAGAGCTAGGCCAGTTCTAAAAAAAACTAAAAATATCTTTCTTATTCTATCTATCTAGCCAGGCCTTAATTCCTATAGATCGAGTAGTCACAATATATATTGTTTATTTTAATTTAATATATCATCCATTCTAAGTAATCAAACAAGTTAGTCCTATACGCTCTTTGTGAGATTAAGTACTAAATTCTTGAAATGCAAAAGTATTTGAGATTTGAACTAGAATTTGTTTCTAGAATCAATGACAATTATTCTCATGCTCTTAGTGTACAATATTATGAAATTTCTAGGAATCAGAATCCTGATACAAAATCCTAGATGCTAATTCTGAAAATGCAAGAGTCCAAAATTGTCTTGATTGTTGGATGTGTCAATCCATTTTTGAAAATTTCTAATCAGAAACTTCTTAAATTTAACTTGTACCAATTCATTGCCATTTGGTTTCCTTTCCTTTTCATGATTACCATGATTCAAAGCATGCAGCTACTATGGCTATAAAGTCTGATAAGGGTTCAACGCATTTCAATGCTAATCTAGTGAGTGGGTATGTTTGAAAGAGGGCTATATGGAGTAAAAGGGTAGTGATGTGATGTGAATGTAGGAATTTAGAAAGTGAACTGGAGTCCATCAGGAATGAGGAAGAGTACAACAGAAAAGTTGGGAGAAAAATATAGAACAAATGGTAAAGGATGAAGCTAAGATCTAGAAGTTCAGAATTTAGAAACATGACTCAATGCTAGAAAATTTTTTTGATATTGGAATCTAAATTTTGAAATGTAGAATTTGCATGTGTTGTACCAAAGTTCTTGTGCAACTTTCTATTAAGTGAGAAAGCTCAAGAAGAAATTCTATTTGTTGAAGAATGAATTTGATTCTTGTAATCTCAATTGAAGTTAAATTCTGAAAATGCTCGGCAGAATTTGATACTTACTTCACATTTGAAAATTTCAGAACTTGATAGGATTTTGAGGGCATAATGAAGAAGCTTTAATGGAATAGTGAAACAGGAAGGAAGAGAAGTAGAGCATGCTCCATTGGTGGTAAAATAGGTCCAACATTAGTTGTAAACTAACTCATCAAGTTTACTCTTCCGACACTCTTGTAGGACTGGTGCGCACTAGAAGGGGTGAATAGTGCAATTGTCATTCATTCATTCTTTCTTACTAACACAAAAAACTTGCAAATGTATTAGAAAATAAGATAGGACACGCAAATTTTTTACTTGGTTCCTAACCTTTTAGGGTTAGTATATCCAAGGCCTATGCACGGGAAGGCGCCCGTTTACTAATGATCTTCTTTTTAAAACTTTTTTAGAGGTGAAAAAATCTGTCTTATAGCCTAAATCAATAATAAGAAAGTATAAACAAGTAAGACAATATTAAAGATTAACCAAACGTTCATGTAGAAGCTGATCCGGAAGTCCTGAGCACAATGCACTCTTCCTAGAGCTTCCCCAATCGTACAATCTTGGCTCCGTTCACATTCAACAACACCGTAAGATGAAGGCGTATAAGAGTAGGAGTTTTTTCTTAGTGTTGGTTGTATAGGTCATATAAAGACCTCTTCATGCGCCTAGATCCCTTTTTAAGCGTCCTAAATCGATCTGATTTGATCTGATTTCGTCGGTCTTTATCAGGGTCAATTCCATCTGATCTGGGTGTCTGGATCATATGGGAACGCTTAGACCATCTGGACACTTGAATCAGATCTAGGTGTCTGGATCTGCCCTAGTCCAGGTGTCTAGACCTCACTGGGTCGCCTGAACTGTTCTAGGCTCTTGGATCTAATAGAGGCATCTGGAACTAGTCAACCAAATTTAATCTGAGTTAACTTTCGAGCTTAGTTTGACTGTTTTTGTTTGCTCCTCTTATGCTTCCTCAGTCTTGCTTCTAGCTCTTGGTTCCTACAAGATTAGCATATAAACAAATAAGCAATCTAAACATACCTATAGTTCGTCTGATCTACTAGGCTTACCTAAGTCTTACCCTATAAGTCTAATCTACTAAGCTTACCCATGCCTAATTTTCAATTAGGACTAGTCATTTCTATAGGTAGACTTTTCATCTGTCAAATATCCGGTCACCCTTCACCTGTTTGAACTTTCTCTTGCTTAACTTCAAGTTAGGACTAGCCACTTGTTAGACTTATCACTTGCCAAACATCCAATTACCCTTGACCTACTTAGATTTTTTCTTGTCTAACGTTCAATTAGGACTAGTCACTCAGTAAACTTACTACCTGTGAAATATCCGGTCACATTTGACCTATTTGGACTTTTCCTTGCCTATTTTTAGTTAGGACTTTCTTGTTCAATTTCACTCACTAGAACTTCCTGCCCAGCTTCACTTACCAGGTCTTTCTTGCCCAACCTTCAACCAGGACTTCCTCTGCCTAGCCTCCAATTAAGACTTCTCTTGCCTAGTCTCAACTAGGACTTCTCCTTGCCGGACTAACTTACTAGGACTTCTTATTAGTCAATTGGTCAAACTGACCTGACTAGACTTCACTTACATCCAAACATTATATCATATTTGGATCAACCCTTGATCGAACTGACTAGATCTAAATGTATTATCAAACATCAAAACCCTGGGGACAGATTAGTGCTCCTTGCACCAACATACAGATCCGTGGCTTGTCTCTGACTTAGGTACGAACTCGAATTCAAACTTAGGCTCGGACTCGATCTTGACCACTTATTCTCGTATCGTTAGTATCAAGAAGCTTGCTTGAGCTTGTCTCACGTTGCTTTCAATGTCTTCTTCCTTCGTTGCTTCTTAATCTCCTTTGTGTTTGGACATTACGCCTTGAAATGTCCTTTTTCATTGCACCCGTAGTAGATCATTTCAGATTTTGCCTTCGTGGTTTGACTTAATCCTATATGCTTATTCTTTGACTAGATCACTTTCTGAATCTCCCTTTTAGTAAACCCCTTCTTTCTTTTGAATATTTTCAGAACTAGATGGGCTAGTTCAGAGGTAATCTCCTCGTCGTCTTCTAAATCTGATTTGTCTTCAGATTCAGGTTCCGATCGGGACTTAGGCTTCGACTTCTTGGTCTTGATTTTCCCTGCAAACAAAGCAATACATTTCTGACCAGGCTTACATTAGTTTGCTCATGCAACTCAAATTCAAAAAAATTTTCATCTAGTCTAATAATTGAAAGATCTTTCAATTTTGTAAGCATCTATCATAGATGCACATAGGATGTTCCGAGAAAAAGCTTTGAGTGCATACCTAATTACGTCTTGATTTTTAACTTGTTATTCGATAGAATAAAGTTCGTTGGGAAGATTATGGATATGAGTATAGTTGACTTGCTGATTCTTCTTTCTGCATTTTAATATTATGTAATTTATTTAAAAATAAATCACATTTACTTACTTTGGCGTCGGAAGTTCCTTCGTGTAGTTCGATTAATTTGTCCTATAAGTCCTTCGCGTTGATGAAGGAGCCGACGTAGTTAAACTCCTCCTTGGTTAAGTCACACTAGAGGATCTAAGTCGCTTTGGCATCAGCTTTGATCTTCTTTGTGGCATTGTCCCATTTGTTGCACTCGAGTGGTATTCCTTCTTCGTTGGTGGGGAGAATGGATTTAGTTTAGATAACGATCCACATCTCCACTTGGATTTTCAGATGAAACTCTATTTGGCTCCTCTAGTAGTCGAAACCATCACTAGAGTAGAGAGGTGATTGGGTTGTATTGTACCCTTCTTGATGGGCTATCCAGAAAAAACTTGCATGAAAAAAAATGAGAATAAATGTACCAAAACTTGGCCTTGGATTAATAGTATGGGAGAAAGAGAATAAATAAAAAATGAGAGAGAAATTAAAGCGAAAAAATATCTTAAATGGTAATTACACAAATTTAGAGCGTTCTCACTCTTATACCAATTATAAGATCGAAAAAGCTATAGAAGAGGATGAATAGCGCTCGCCGCTAACTCTCACTTTTCGAAAACTTATTTAAGAGATAGTAGCGGAAATAAAAACAAACACAATACAGGAACACTTTATTTTTACTTGGTTCATAGTCTGCGGCTGCTAGTCCAACGTCGACGATCTTTGACCACTTTTGATGGGCAATCCAGTAATAGTCTCTTTCTCATAATGAGAAAGAGACTTGTCTTTACAAAAGTCGAGGAACGATAATACGTTTATCGTTCCTTTTTAAATTCAAGTATGAAAAGACGATGATAAGAAATACAATAGAATACCGATAAAAATGAAGATCCGAAGCTTGAACCCAATTGTTGGAGCGGCGTCCTGGCGTAGAGTTGGCAATTTCGGAGTGAGGCGAGAGTTAGAGCATTTGAGAATTATTGATTTGAAGCTTTTGTCAAGGAGTTCTTTTATAGACCTTGATCGGTCTACTGATCCCCTAATCGGTATACCAATTGCCTTGGAATTCGGATCCAGATTCGGTTGATCAATCTATCGATCCCCAAGATCAGTCTACCGATCCGCTCGTCCTCCAACTAGCTTCGATCGCGTCAGCTTCTCGATAACGATTTTCTGCCATGTCAGCACCGTGATGCTTATGCTTGACCATTCCTTTTGCCACGTCAGTAGGTCAAGGGTTATTCTCATGCCACGTTAGCAGAATCATCCTTCATGCCACATCTACAATCCGAGAGTTATTCAATCCACCTCAAATGTCACATCAGCACATGAGACAACTAGGTTGATAGCTTAGTGTTCAATCTACCGAACTAGCCTTTCGGTATAAGGAACCATTCAATCTACCAATAGGGCGGATTGGTTTGTCGATCCTTCAAAACCAAGTTAGCACAATAAACAATAATATGAAATTAAAGCATGATTGAGCTTTACACTCCCCTGACTGTCTGATCTTGATTTCGAAATTCTAGTGAATGCCTTAATCGAATCGATGCCTAAGGATATCCCCTTAAAGAGGGCTCGTCCTTACCCATTCTTCCTTCTGAAAGAACCACTCCACTCCAAGAGCTTACCTCAATTTACCATTGGTCAAATCTTGGTCCTCAAGACCTATTTGAGCTTTCTACTCAACATCTCATCACTTACCCCCAGGACTTTCCAACTTGTTCTTTAGTCTTCTCTTACTCATCAAGTCCTTCTCGCTAGATGTTCAGTGCACTGAACCATCTAGACTTAGCCACCTAGTGTCCATGATCTGTTAAGACTTCCTTGCCTAGTTACTGGTTCAGTTGACCTACTAGGACTTTCAGTTGCCTAGACTTATTAGGACTTTCCTAGTAGAGCTACATGCACATTTAGTTAACTTTCTTAGATCACAATTAAGTTTAACTTCGAATCCTTTGCCAATATTAAAATTCAAACTCGATTATTTGGTGCTCCTTACATCAATAATATGTACAAGAGACACCCGTCTACTAGTGTTCTCTTTTCCAAATGTCTTCTGGAGTGAGAGAAACCTTCTTACAAGATTAAGTAATACAAATACAAATGATATAAAATGAAAATCACTTAATCAAATATAAATACGCTTTTGCCAAGCCGATCTAGAAGTCGAGTATCATACACACCTCCTAGTGCTTCTCCGATCACAGAGCTTCGAACGTTGATTCGAGCACAGAGATGAAGAGTAGTGGCAATAAGATTGTTTATTTAAGACTTTGACTTCGAGGTCTTTTATTGCACTTGATCGGTCTACCAATAAGCCATATCGATTTACAAAACTTGATCAAATCTGATCCAAAAAATCAAGTTCATCGTGATCTCATCTTTATTAGATTTTTCGATTTATCGAACTAGGTCACGTCATCAACTTGAGTTCAAACCCACACTCGGTTAACCGAACTCATTCATTCGATCGGATCGATTTTTAAATCGACTGGATTGGCTATCCAATCAACCGAATCAGTACGGGTCTGATTTGACTCGAGTCAAGTCTGGTTCACTCCAGACTTGGTCTGATTGTATTTGTTTGCCTTCATATGCTCTCTATCTTGCTTCCAGCTCTAGGTTCCTACAACACAAGCATACAAGTACAAACAAACACAACAAGTTTTATCCTATAAGTTTACCTTACCTATTGGGGTTACCTTTTGCTTGGAGTTCACTCCTTTAAGATTTCTCACCACCTAGGGTTCAATCCCCCAAGATTTTCCTTTGTCAAGCATCCGATCATTTAACCTGCTTGGACTTTGTAAGGCATCCAGTCATCCTTGACCTGTCTGAATTTTCCCTTGCTAAACATTCAATCACCTTGACATGCTTACACTTGCTACTTGACAGACATCTGATCATCCTTAACCTGTCTAGATTTTTCATTGTCAAGCATCCAGTCGTCTTGATCTCCTTGGACTTTTGCTAGTCATCCGGTCAACCTTGACTTGACTAAACTTTACCCTTGTTAGTCATTTGATCAACCTTGACTTAACTAAATTTCACTCACTTACAAACATCTATTCATGTTTGGATCAATTCATGATCAATACTTGACCAGACACAGATATATTATCAAACATCAAAACCTTTCTTATAGGTTGATTACACCAACACCATAACTCTATTTTTAGAGATAACTTCCCTATTATCTTTTGGTATGCTTATTTCAGCCCATCATAAAAATAAAATTATTTATAAAATCTCTACACATTAAAAGATTATACTCTGACAGATTTACCCAAACGATCACTTTTAATTGAGTTTAACCTAATATAACAGTCCATAATATATATTTATTTCACAAATAAAACAAACGTTGGATTAAGAATCCAACATAGCCTCCTAATCCATGATGTATGATGACCTATGATTCTTTTAGTGAAGCCATTTCAAAATCATTTATATTTTCTCCCTTTCAATTAAGTATTGAAAGTGGACAAATCTCTTACAGATCGTCCAAGTATAGCGCAAGAGGCCTACAACATAATCCTAGTAATAACAAGAAAGCACAAAATAATCACAAACTATAAGTATAAAAATCTGTAGAACTCTTAAAATAATCTCCTCCATGAAATATGAAACTTTGACTAGATCTTTGCTACGTTGACACCCATTAGTCAACTATTTGTCCCCATCAATCGACTATTTGACCGAGTGCTTTATTCTTTCGTTCTATTATGAACTATTGGAATTTGTTTCTGCTCCTTTGGAACATGGTTGATCATAGGTAAGCAACATCTAAACATGCTTATTAACATTTCAACACACCATGTATCAGTAAATAGACCATACAAGACAACACAAACAAAGCTTGCTATGGAATAGAATGAAGCCATAAAAACAAGGCAAATATAATTGAAGTGGCGAGAGGAAGTACCACCTGATCCACAATAAACTGAGTACCAATTTCAGAATAGAGAGATCTAACATCACCAATGAAAGAATATAGAGTTTCTACTGGAACGATGATTGTTTCCATCCCCCAAATTCTTCCTCCCCAAACTCCATAGATCGATTTTCCTGCAGTTGAGAAGTATAGATGAATGATAAATCTGAGTCAGTTAAGCTAAAATGTTTTGCTTTTGATCGATACAAGGAATTATCTATTTAGGATTTTTTTTTTACAAATATTTCAGATGAGGAGAATTGAGCATCCACATCATTTGGGCTATATCAAGAACTAAATTATACCTAAAAGTTTTGCAATTTTCAGTCATTTGTTTGCTTTGTTTTATTTTATTTTGGCAAACCTATCATCATCATCAAGCGTGTTTGTAAACCACTAAATTCAGTTCGAAGCATGTGTGAAAAGGATTAAGGATTACGTTATGCCTGCACAATAGGACGAAAATAACTTGATGATGATGATCAAGCCATATATGTTCATTGAGTTCTATGTAAAATTATATCATTAGTAAAATTTAAATCAATTAAATAATTTTTATTAATTATACAAAGAAATGTTATCGTCTTCCTCTGTCCATACACCTACTCTAATCCATTCAACTCATTTAAGTATATAATGTGCAAGTCGCCTTTATATATGTTTTGACAAAGTCTCATTTTATGGAGCTAAACCTATTTTGTATTCTGTAAACTCTCCGAAAATTTATATATTGACAAAATGAATCCAGTTTTCAATTTCGATTCACTTTACTCCCACATGTTAGGCCTAAAGTTCTTACACTTTGCTCACTCTAGTCCTCCAAGAGATCCCGAAAGGCATTGAAAGTGAGGGAAAAGTGAGCATTGATCACAAACAATGGCAAAAGTTAAAGTGAGCAGGAACTCTGACTCTCTGGCATCAGCTATACATGAGAGGATTAATCAAATGAGCAAAATGAAACTTGGAACAAAATTATGCCCTTCTACTTCAAGTGATGGCATCTGCATATTTGACAGGTTTTATGTTCGACAAAATAACTGCACAGGAAATGAAGTTGGCAGGGTTTGAAATTTATTACCGATGGGGTGAAAGTGAGCCCGACTTTGATTTGCCCACAATATGCCTGATCTTTGACTACATTGTAAATGGTTGGTGGGATACTTCCTTCGACAAAAACTGGATCCAAGGCAATCCTGGTAAATCACTCAAGAGAAACAAAGGAAACTGAATGAATGACAACTCGTCTGGTTATATAAACAGAAAGAACTTATATGGTTCTATAATAAATCATTCCAACCTACTAATAATCATTGAAAATTGTCATAGTTTTAAAGCACTCTTACAAACTAGAAATTACATACGATAAAGAAGGCTCACTTTGCTTCTCCTACAAAATCATCACTTGAAAAAGTATCCTTGTCAAAAAGCTTAATGGTAAGGTTTGTGACACTGTCTGAAATAGTAAAAATAAATGTCTCATTCCATTCAGGTTCACTTCCTGCACCTGTATCCATGATTGGATTCCCAATATTAGTAGAAGAAAATATGAAATGCTAAGAATCAAATTCTGCCAAATTCTGCATAGTTTAGAGATTCATTCAGATTTCACTTGCATGATTTTTAGGTAATGCACTGTAGCACCCAATGCAGTTGTTTTACTGCTCCAACCATATTCCATCACAAAACTACCCATTTCCATATCGTGCAGGAGTGTACTGGATAACTAGCTTATGAGATCTATGTAACACTTGACTCGAGTGCGAGTAGTACAATTCCTTGCATCCTACTCAATAGAGCATTCAACATCAAGAGTCCCTAACCTTTGAAGCATGTATAATGACCAAATAGGCTCTGGTCATTTGGAGTACAAAAGGACTATTTAATCCTTTCTCTTTTTTCCCTATCTTATTCTAACACTCCTTGCTAAAACTTATCTCCTTCATGGTCTTTAAAATTGTACAAACTTCGTCCATTCCAAAGCCATCCTGCATTTGACATACAAGGGAGGACCATTCCTCAAGGGAAAACAACCTTTATCCATGCGAAGTCATGATTTTCAGTAAGCACTTTAAAGATAGGCCTCAACAAACGGGACAATTCTCACACTACATGATAAATAAGGTAGGCATGTGCATGTTGAGGGTGCTCCATGGGATGACCAGAGGAGTGGACCAATTGAATGAATTCTATATTAGCTTGGTTGACACAATGTAACCTAGCAAGGAGAACAAGTATACAGATCACAAGAAATCAGTTGAATATAAATTCCTTCTAGGACCGAAAGAAATTCATTTATGATACTTCTCATTCCTACTAATTAAATCCTAAACCACAGTTGGTCAATCTATTGCCTGTTACTACATAATAGTAGGTGCATGAAGCTTCACACCATGCTGATAGATCTTTCTACTTCATTTGTGTTAAGATGATTAGGCAACCCCATGCACCAATTCATATTTATTCATATTCCACTTGTAAAAGAAACAGAAACCAAAAATAAAGCATTCAGCAGATGGGTCATGGGACTCATGCCTGCTCCTTAATAGTTGAATTGTTTTCCTATAACTGACGAACAAAAATATAATGTTGTCCAGTATAATTTGGGGTATCAAAAGAATTAAAATATTCGAAAAGTTAATGGCATGGTCTCATTTAAGAATGCGAGATTCATTTTTAAGGAAATTGGCATGTACATACCAAATCAAATTCTATTTAGTAGCTGGCACAAGGATTAAAAATTAGATCATGTTGCATAGACCCAACAACAAGCTGGGTCTGAACCAAACCTGACTTAGACCCAATCGGAACCTTAATAACACATATGTTTCCCATTGACTTGGGTTGACAGACCATATCTGGCCCATCTCTAGACAGATTTATTACAGTTTCAACAAAAAAAACCATGAATCGGTGGTTCCAACTGTTGAACCCATCAATTTTACTTTTTATTATGATCTGGATTATTTGATCTTTTTTTGTTAAAAGCTACGAATATTATTTCCTAAATTTATAAATACACTAGTTCATTTTATTTTATTTTTACATGGACTCCTGTACTCTCATTCTCAATTTTCAAATCTCAATCATTTTCACCTTCAATTCTAATGGAAGAATCAACGTTATCTCGCAAGGGCAAGGAGAAGGAGAAGGTTAAAGGTTGAGATTTTTCAAACTGCCGAACTGCTAATGCCCTGTAACACGAACCATATTTCGAACCGTAACTAGCAGTTCAAAGATTTTCCAAATTTTACAGTGTTGGAGTTGTTGGTCCTGTGATCAACCATTTAAAAATGATTAGGATGGGGTTTTGTAAGTTTTTTTTCATCAGCTATCTGATGCAACTTTCACATTTTCCCTGTTTGTGTTGTTATAGTGCTAATAGTCGCAAGATAAACTCAAGATTTCTAACTCATGAACATTATATTTATAGTATCTGTTATTGTTATAGACCTAGGGAATAATATAAATAGGATCTACTTGTAATTTTTATTAAAAAAAGGACAGCCCGATGCATGAAGTTTCTATCAATACGGGGTCCTAAAGAAGGGTCTATTATATGCATACTTAACCTGCATTGTAAGAGGTTATTTCCGCGACTCGAACTCATGACCTCTTAACCTGCATTGTAAGAGATTGTTTCCGCGACTCGAACTCATGACCTCTAGATCACACGGCAACTTTACCGTCGCGCCAAGGCTCCCCTTCTAGTTGTAATTTTATATACTAAAAAAATAATGTACATAGGCAAAGGGCACTAGCTAAGGTAATTGACTTATTATCTCATAAATCGCATGTTTCTCTCCTATTTTTTACTATTCTATTTCCACTTGATTCCATGTATTTTCTTTTAAGGTACTTGTGCTTGTTTTGTCCCCACTATCTCCCAACAAAAATATACAATCACCCAAAGCGGCTATGTATATCTTCCTTGGTTATTCTTAGTTACGAAAGGGAATTAGTGCTACCCTTTTAAGTTATGTGCATTTATCTATGTCGATGTCGCCTTTTTATACTCATCATGTACTTTTTGAGGTTGTGACTAAGGTGCTTCTAGATTCTATACCTTTGTTTATTTATTACCTTCTCCTATAGAATAGCCAACGCTAAAGCCTCCATTATTGAAGACCTCCAATAAATGACCATGAGACTCAATAGATGACCACAACACTCCATTGCTCATTGAGCATAAGCACAACTATTATAGGACTAGACAACTATTATTATGAAAATGCAAGTTTTAAAATTTCGAGCCGTGCTAAGGTTTCGATCCTGGCCAGGAACGATACGGTTTCAGTCCTGGACGGAAACGATACGATCTCGATACCGTATCGTGCCGTGCCGATATAATTTTGGTATTTTTTAAATATAAAATATATTAATTAAAAATAAAAAAAATAATCTAAATATTTAAAAATAAAAAATAATTATATATATATATATATATTAAATTAATGGGATAATTTTATTAGGCTTTAATTAAACTTATTTAAATTATCCCAATCATAGCTAGGAGTTGATTAAAACTATTAACCTAAGTTATTTATTAAAAACTCATCGCCTGTTCTATTTTGTCGCCTGCTCGACGTCATTCCATGCGATTGTGGGCCCGTGCGGTCAGCACGACGCTCCCAGAGGCGTCACCGGGCTCGAGTGAAACCTTCAGAGGCATCGTCAGGCTTGGGTGATGTTTCCGAAGTGACGTCACCAATCCCGCACGATACCTCCGAACGGTGTTCTGGCCGAAACCACCTATGTCGGTTCCGGCCTGCTGACAGAACAAGATGTTTCATCTGTATCGGACAAAATGGGTCGAGATTTTAATTCATGGTTGAATATTTGACTGTTGGTGAAAGGATATACTTAGGTATGGGATGAATTAACTAGACATCTTTTCACCAATGGCAAAAGTTGTTTCAATCCAACTATTTCTTCCTTGGCAACTTTAGTCATAGGGCCCGTTTCTTAGGATATCAAAAATGTTTTCTTCCATGGTGATCAAATGGAAGAAATATAGAAGGGGCAACCTCCAAGACTTGTTTCTTAGGGGGAGACTGGTTTGATTTATAATAATAGTAAAAACTTATAATAAAGGATGTAACTATTCACTATCATGGCAGAAAATAGAAGTAATCGGTGAAACAAATCACTATACAAGCTTAGCTAAGAAGCTATAAATGGTTGCTACAAAAATAGAATAATCTAGCAAGGTGAGAAACGCACAAATCTCAAGGTTGGTATTTAAGTTGTACTCTCCAATGCAAAAGATTGCACCATCTCTAAAGAGAACTAGTAGGCAATGTTGCCTCATTCAATGTTTTCACATTATGGTAACTAAATAGTGAGGAACAAGTCATGGATGAAGGTGTTTACAATCCTTCTTTCACGATGGTGAGCAAGAGAGCTTTGTACTTCCATAAAGTTAGATTTTCATGATATCTTTGACCTAGTTGAGGGAGGGTGTTATAATGGACTGTGCACAACCTGTTATGCCAATGTTGGACCAAGATTTGCGACTTCTCATGTCAACTCATGCCATCCCCAACCTAAAATAAGGTAAATGAGGCAATGTAATTCTCAGTTATTACATTAATCAATAATAATAATAATATATAGGTAGAGAGGACCACCCTCGCTAATTAACTATAATCATCCATTTTGTAATTAATTTAGAGGTGGAATAGATAGATCATCTTTTCCTCAAAAATTGCAACTTTTTCAACCAATTCTAGATAGGCCTAACCACCCAAGAACAGCTTGCAAATATGAAATATGTTCCTCAATTGGTGTAATTATGATATATTAACAAAACATACACTTGGAGTACAAACTCTTTTATGATGAAACTATGAGGACAAGCAATGAAATCTTGCAGAATATAGGAGAAAGTAATAATATGGCAGGAAGAAAATGCACCTGAGGCAGTACTGCTTTTCTGTTCCTGATTACGACAAATAAGGATGGCATAAGGATCCATTTTGCCTGCTCATCAGTTATAAATGTCGTTCAATAGACACTAATGATATGACAAACTTGCAGATATGTGTACATATAATTGCAGATACGTATTTAATATTTGCAAGTGCATCAAGCAATTCAGGATGGCAAGCATGAAACTGAAAGTTGAAATATGCAATCTAGGCATATAAGTCGATCTGGGTGAAATGTCTACAAGTAGAAAATTTGTATTTTTATCTACAAATTTCTACAAATCTCATTAGCCCGCAAAAAAATAAAACTTTATTAGACACCATGAATTGTTGAGTTCGAGAGACATTACATTCGAGGGCTAACAGAAACCAACCCTTAGGAAAATATGATCTAGATCTAAGTGCATGAAAATAAATGTAACCTCCGTATGCTCCGCATGAATTTAGAATGAGATAATTCAAATTAAAAGTTCACATTGTCATAATTGACTAAAAATTTGTGGCATGTGCTTTGACTACTACACAAGAAAAAACAGGGAACTAACCTCCAACCTTAGCAAAAATATGAAGAAAGATTTGGAATGTTTTCAGATCTTAAAATAAGATCCTTGCAATTACCAGAGGCATTGAAATCGCGAAGGCTACAATTAATCTGCAATTCCAAGGTACAAGATTGGGCCCCGAAAAACGGCAGGTTCCTTTGAAGAGCAAAATCGCTTTGAAACAGAAAGCTTATCTAAATGGTCGTAATGTATAATCTCATTCGTAAGAACAAAGGGGATCTGTACAGAAACACAGCGAAGGAACTCGATGATTTAGTGCTTCGATGAGCGTCATTAGGAATTCTAAATTATAATCTTCTGTATAAGAACTTATGAAGTTTAACACAGCGGTGGCAATCTTTTGGAGATCTCACCGGATAGATAATATCCAGCACGAATCGCGCTAGAAGACATAACATTTCACTTCTTAGCGTTGAATAATCCCGATTTGGCAGATCAAGCAAAAGCAAAGAAAGGGATCGGAAGAAGGGCGTTGCGTGAGATCGAAGGCGATCTAGGTGAAACACGAAAACCTACCAAAGAAATCGGTGTCATGGAGGCCCTTGGCGCTGACCAGCAGCACATGAAGCGTCCCACGAGCCATTATCGATCGCCGCGGATCGCCGGATTTGCAAGTACTGATTCGTCTGTTTGTAGGTGATAGGAACCTGTGTGTTAGGAGAATAGAGAAGAGGGTGAAAGAGGAGACAAATGATCACTTTGAAGATCCACCTCCATTAATTAATCAAATTAATTTGATTAGTTAAAATTGAATCACCTATTTAAATATCTTTTCAATCACCTGTTTTAATATTTTTAAAAGAGTAAAGAATAATACATTTAATTATTTATTTTAAATTATAATATTTTAAAATAAGAAATTAATAATAAAGTTAGGGTAAATGTTAAGATGATGTCTTTTTTTAAATTAAAATTAGATGGAAGTCTCTTTTTTTCAATTAAAGTCAAATAGATTTCCAATGCGAACTACTTAAAATACTCTTACTTCATGTCTAGTTCAAAATTTCTATGTTTTTAAATTGGATTTTAGTTTTGAATTGGGTTTAAGGGTTTGAATCACAACCGATTGTTACAGGTTGTAGCAGCTACCGGTTAGCTTTTACACGGTTGATCGTGATTAGATAATATTTGTTTAAAATGTAGTGGATATCATAAAGTCTACATTATTTATTTTACTCGTTGAAATATTATTTAAACTATATTATCACTCTCCAATTAGCAAAATCAAAACAATATAATAATCTTGTTGTAGAAGCTAGTAACTAGCTATTACACATTATAGCAGCTACCTGCTAGCTTCTACACAATCGATTATGATAAAATAATGTTCATTTGAAATGTAGTAAGTGTCATAAAGTCTATTTCGTTTGTTTTGCTCGTTGAATTGTTGCTTTAATCAGGTTATCACTCTCTAATAAACATAAACAAAATCAAAATGATATAATGATCATGTTGTAGAAGCTAGCTAGCAGGTAGCTACTACAACGTGTAGTAGCTAGTTGCTAACTTTTACACTGTCGATCATGGTTACATTATGTTCATTTAAAATGTAGTGAGTGTCATATAGTCCCCTTCGTTTGTTTTATTCATTAATTTATTATTTTAACTAGGTTATCACTCTTCAATAAGCAAAATCAAAATGATATAATGATCATGTTGTAGAAGCTAGCAACTAATTGCTACAAGTTATAATAGCTACTTGCTAGCTTCTACAATATCGATCATGGTTGGATTATATATGTTCATTTAAAATGTATGGGTGTTATGAAGTCCCCTTTGTTTATTTTTGCTCATTGAAATAATATTTGAACTAGGTCATCACTCTCTAATAAGTAAAATCAAAATGATATAATGATCCTATTATGAAAGCTAACAACTAGTTGTTACGTTGTAGTAGCTATCTACTAGCTTTTACATGGTTGATCGTGATTAGATTATATTCATTTGAAATGTAATAAATGTCATGGAGAATTAATGATTCTATTGTAGAAGCTAGTTGCTACACATTGTAGCAGCTAACTACTAGCTTGTACATGAATGATCGTGATTAAATTATGTTCATTTGAAATATAGTGGATGTCATGGAGTCCTCTTCATTTGTTTTGCTCATTAAAATATTATTTAAACCAAGTTATCACTCTCCAATAAGCAAAATCAAAATGAGATAATGATTCTGTTGTAGAAGCTAGTTGCTACACGTTGTAGCAGCTACCTACTAGCTTCTACACGACCAATTGTGATTAGATTATATTCATTTGAAATGTAGTGGGTGTCACTGAGTCTCCTTCATTTGTTTTGCTCATTGAAATGTTGTTTGAACCAAGTTATCACTCTCCAATAAATAAAATCAAAATGATATAATATTGTAGAAGCTAGCAATTAGCTTCTATAACATATAACAGTTATTTGCTAGCTTCTACACAAGATTTAGAATTTAAACCCAGTTCAAAAACACAGAATTTTTAAATCAGACATTAAATAAGAGTATTTCTGATAGTTCGCGTTAAATGGGGTTTCTATTTGACTTTAATTGAAAAAGGAGTGTTCATTTGACTTTAATTGAAAAATAGAATGTTATCTTATTTTTACCCATAAAGTTAATAGTTTATTCTAAAGAATAATATTTTAAAAGAATTATTTAAATATGTTTATTTAGATATTGTATCATTTTATCATATTTTAAAATAATTTTATTCTTAAGATTTTTTTTCTTTCGATGATTTGCATAAAATGTTTCCTTATTGCACATCAATTGAGACTTCCTTTCAATGAAAACAAATGATCTCCTATGAGTTTTTTTAGTTTGAAAAAATCTTTGATAATAAGGTGCATTGTGTTGATCTTTGTTGAAAGTTTATGAGTATGTCGATACTTTTTTTCCTTCTCTTAGGCCTTGTGTTGAGTTCTCATTGAATTATGATGAAAGAATACTCCATGCCATGTTTGCTTGGTTCTCTTTTTTTTTATAATTCAGGTGTCCAACTCTTATGATCCAACTAATCCTAGAGGTGGACGGCCCGACCCAATAGATTGCTCACCAAGCAAATCTAGAAGCACGCTCAACTCCTCATCTAGCAATCAACGTCTTAGATTTTTCATCCCACTAGAGAAAATACTTGCAGTATGCCATAGCTAGGATACTGTGGGTGTTGTTTGCTTTGTTCTCTTGAATGATGGAAGTGGGAATTATTGTAGATGAAGTAACTTCAATTATGAATGTTGTGATTATTGTGATAAATGAATTCTTCTTATCAATGTCAAAGTTTATCTCCGCATATGCATTATCTCTATAATTATCTTGTTATTGTTTAGTAAATCTTTTTACCTTATTGTTTGTGGAGGTTGTAATCTTCTAAGGCATAAATTAATTTTGTCAGTGTTATTTTGTATTTCATTGATACTTTCTTATATATCACCTTCATTGATATCATTTTCTTCCTTTGAGTTTTCTATTACCATTAATATTCTCTTTTGAGTGCATTGATGACTTCGATACCACTTATTATTTCTTCATGTTTTCTCATTGATTTTTTCTTCTTGCAATCATGCAAAATATAATACAACTTTTATGGTGTGTCGATAGTAGGCCTTAACCTCTTTGTGGATGTTAGGATGAAGTCTTTCAATAAAAATATTCAATAATTTTAGTTTTGAAAAATCATGAATTTTGTTAAAGAGTTGAAGAAAATGACTGTGATATTCTACTACCATTTTAATTTGCCGAATTTGAATAATTCCTTATCTGCATTGTCATACTTTTGAGTGAAATGAGTGAGAAAACCATATACAAACTCCTCTCATATTGCAAATCCATGGCATCAATTGAATAATTGATACCATTGAAGAGTCTCCTCTTCCAAATGCAAAGAAGCTAGCTCCATCTTAGAACCTTTCAGTGTATCATGTAGGAGAAAAAAAATTCTTTCGGCCTTCTAAATAAATCTAGTAGGATCTCTATTTCTCCAACAAGTGAATGTTTTTTTTTGTCTCATAGAATCTCCAATTTGTTATCATATGAAATCTTTCTATCATCATTTAACCAAGTATTTTTTTAATAAGATTTTTTTCAAAAAAAATAATAGAAACAAACAAACAAGAAAAAAAAAACAAAGTAGCCCTTTTTAAATAAAATTATAATAGAAGATTTAAGCTCATGTTGTTGATGACTACAAGAAATATAATGAATTGGCAATGGTAAAAAACCTTAGTTGATACTAAATTGATAGGAACTTTTGTCTTATCTTTAGGAAAATAAAGAAGAGAATAAATGATCACTTGGAGGTAGAGTTGTAAATGAATCAAATGTTTGTTAAGAAGCTTGGTATTCGACTTGGTAAGAACTTATTTATGTTCATCCAATACACACAAGATCAATTAAATGAACAAATTTAAACAACCCGTTAAATTAAACAAATAATTTTAAATATATATGTGTTCAACTCGTTAATATTCATGAATAATATTCGTGAACAACGTTTATAAACAATATTCGTGAACAATGTTCATGAATAATATTTGTGAACAATGTTTATAAATCATGTTCATCAATAAAACTCTTATCAATATGCTAAATAAAAAAAACTTTTAAAATAAACAAATAAGTTATATTATCAAACTCAATAATTAACAAAACAAGCTTATAATGTAAAAGTTTCAAACAATCAAACAAGCTTAAATTGAGAGCTTGATAACATCTAAATCAGCCTAGCTTGAATCAAGTTCAAGCTAAAAAAAAAACAAAGCAAATCTTGAACAATCATTCAACACTTGATTCATTTTAAACTCGACTTGGTCTTATCAAACAAACTTAAACACCACAGAGTTTGACTCCTTAACTTGTTTATGACCCTATTTTGAGGGGATCAACATCTAATGATCAAAATAATTTGGTTGATTAAAATTGAATCACTTTATTATTTTCTTCACTTTACTAATAAATCTAATTATTTATTCTAATATTTTTAAAGAGTAAATAATAATAAATCTAATGATTAGTCTAAATTAAAATATTTTAAGAGAGAAAAATAATAATAAAACTAATAGTTTATTCTACAAGAGAATATGTTGAAGAGATTATTTGAAAATATTTAGTTAAAAATTGTAAGAAGTTAAACTCATCGAGTTAGGTGTCATAGGTCGTCCCTGGCTTTGCCTTCGGAGGTCTACTCCTACCTCGCTTCACCACGCCTCCACCCACCACAGTAGGGGCCCCAACAAACGTCGTTGCCTTCTTCTTCTTCGAGCGTCTCCTCTTTGGCAGCACCTTCAACCACGCGTAGTTGATCAAGTCGATGAGATACAGCTTGCCGCTATCCATCAAGCAAGCGAGGTGCTCAGCGAGCAGCGAGGAGTGCGACTCCAGGAGCATGCCCTAGTGTTGCGACTCAATGCGCTCGGAGATCATAGATTCGCTCGTGTCCAAGTGGCCCTCCTCGGCCAATGACCTGATCGTCACCATTATCATTTGCAAGATTCAGAATCAAATGCAAATTTTGAAGGAATCGATCAAGCAGACGAAGTAGTACCACGAGGTAGGAAGGAATGGTAGCTTTAGCGTTCACCGAGAGGCCCCTCAACCATGGAACCGTGCTAGAATCTTTCGAAGCAACCATGACTACGAGATCCTTCAGCTTGGGGAGTGGGGTCGTGAGGCAAAGGTGGGCCCGCTGGTCGCGCGGGGGTGGCGCCACCCTTGGGCGGCGCCTCCATCTGAGCAGAGTTCAACCAACTCCTGTTCAATGTAAATGACCATAGATTTTGTTAAAAATTCTAGCTATTTTAATCAGTTTCATAATTGAAAATACTCATTCCATTGTTGCTGTAGAAACAGGAAGAGTAAAAATAAGATGAATCAACTTGTTAATTAAATAAATATATTAGATTCAATATATAAGTTAACGATATAGTTATAATGTATAACTATAATAATGAAAAAAAAATCACTTGTCAATCAAATTGTAGGTTCCTAATTTATTTGTTTCAACTAATCTTCAACATAATTCAAAAATAATTGATAAATTCTAAAATCTTTCATGGCCAACAACATCAAGCTTACAATGATCTAACTGCACTCTCAAATGGTGCAAATCTTGTGCATCGAAATTAAGAGGATAAAATTTCTCCGCAAGTTGATAAATGTGATCAACATTAAGAAGCTTAAAGTTTTCTTTAGATTCCAAAACACAACTAAACTTAAGAAGTTCGAATGTTTTATCCTTGAATCTACTATTAAGCTCAACTTGAAAATCTATTGCAATAGTTAATACATCAATATATAGTGGTGCTCAATTGTGGTTGAGTCATTTTGTTAACAAGAACGACTTGTAGCAGATTTATAATGAGCTTCCATGTGAGGTATCTCAATGTCATACATGGCATAAACTTCTTTCACATAACTAAGTAAAAAAATAAATCCTTCTTCTCTTAAAGAATGAAGCAAAATTTTAATAGTTGAAACATAGTCCATTACATTTAAAATATTTAGAGATTTCTCTTGCAATGCTCGACAAAATAGATTTGTAATCCTCATTATCTTTTGCATCAAGTGTAATATGAATATGAAATCAAAAGACTTTATTGCAATCAACAAACCACTAGCATTACCATGGATGGAGTTATAAGACCCATCATCCACCATGTTTTCTAACATGGTAATCACAAAGCTATACATATCAATCATACCACAAATTGAGTTAAAATTAGAACTTCGATGAGTCTTTCTAGACCATAGTAAATTTACAATTTGATTACATCCTCTATCGATATCACATTTACCATCATATACACAACTTCAATTCCTTGAGTAGAATGTAACTCGATCAGCATGACATTTAGGAGACACAGTAATGCGATTACAAATGAAATTAAATTTTGAAAAGAATTAATAACCAAATGGATACCTCTTTTCTAGTAGCTATAGTTAATGCTAGTTGAAGTCAATGAGCGAAACAATGTACATAATATGCACATGAATTGAATAATCTTTTAAGAAAAAAGTCTGTAAACCATTTCAAGAGTCATGCATATTGCTAGCACCATCATGTCTTTGTCCTCGCATCTTGTGGATATGCAAGTCATAATGACAAAGAGCATCAGATATTTCTTTCTTAAGTGTTGCAACAGTTGTCACATGTATAATGATAAGAAACCACTCTCATAAAAAGTCATCAATATCTACAAATCTTAATATAATATAATCATCTACTCCTTGTTAGATGTATCTTTTGCTTGATCAACTAAAATGCAGAATTTTGCATCTCCAATTTCTTTACAAATCTTGATTCTCACCTAGTTGGCAAGAATAGTCAAATATTTTTCTGAATATCTAGTGAAATATAAGAATTTTTTTGGAGCTTTCTCGAAGATGATGTCCCCAATATTCTCATTCAATTTTTCATAAATTTTATCATCTAGATAAATTTTTTGTGATTATTAGAAGATGGAGATTCATCATGCCCTCTAAATGCACATGCTTGCAAAGTGAGCCATCAAATACTTTCAATAGTTGTTGTAAGCCACAATATGTTCTTCTGCTTTTCTTTTGAAGATTGTTCATTTATCACTTTATCTATTTGACAAGCTATATTCATCAAAGTATCAAGATATTCTACAACATTGTTACGTGGTCAAGTATTACATCCTATATGCATCAAAAATGTGCATCTATCCCCATCATTAACTCACTTTTAATATTTGAATACATCCATCATAAATGCAGGATTGCAAGAATATATGCTTATGTTCAAATAAGAAGGATGGAAAGCAAAATGCAACATCTTTCGAAGGAGAGTAATCTAACCAAGCAAATTTCTTAAACCAATGACTTTAGATTCACCAATTTTGACTTCCAAATTTGGTTGGTGGATATTCATTCTTAATAGGTTGATATGCCCCATCTTAATATAAGCCTGTCTAATTTCATCCCTTTGATTAACAAGATATTTTCATATTGGAGTATGTATATGTTGGATTAGGTTCAAGAGAATTGACATGAACATTAATTCTAGGAGATTTGTTAAGTTGTTGATCACTGACATTTGATATATCAAATATTAGATGGAGAATATGTTGGTGCAAGAAGCACTAGGTCTTGCTTGGAGTTTCGATGTTTGACAATACACCTAGGTCTAGTCAGTTCGACCAAGGGGTTGATCCAAATAGGACTTGAGTTTGGATGAAGTGAGTGAAGTCTAGTCAGACTAGATGACTAGCGAGAAGTCCTAGTCGGTTAGACTAGGCAGTGAAAGTCCTGATCTGGAAGATTGGGTAAGAAAAGTCCCAGTGAGTGAAGTTAGGCAGTGGAAGTCTTGATTTGGAGGATCAGGCAAGGGAAAGTCCTAGTTGTAGGTTAGGCAAAGGGAAGTCCTGGTTTGAAAAATCAGGCAGAAGTCTTAGCAGGTCAAGTACACCAGATGCAAGTCCATGCAGTGTCAGGAGGACTGGGAAGCATGGCCAAATCCAATCGAGTACAATCAAAAAGACCAGAGGGTTGGTGAAGTCTAGGTTGGTCTGGAGGACCGAGTCACAGTAGAAGTCTGGACTGGTCTGGAGGACCGTGCCGTAGCAGAAAATTCCTGGGGGCCGAGGACCATGGCTACGCAAGAAGTCCAATAAGTCTGGAGGACTTGTTGGCAAAACTTCTCCAGAGTGAAGTGGGTAAGGGCGTGTTTTCAGAATGGAACAGTAGGCGTCAGACTAACTCAGGATTTCGGTAAAAATCTGAAGTTAGACCCACAAGGTAAGGTTTAGGTTCCTTGGTTGTTTGTATGCTTGTCTTACAAAAACTAGGAGCTGGAAGCAAGATGGAGAAAGCAGAAGTGAAGCAAACAAAGGCAGCTGAACCAAGTCTGGGTCAACTCAGGTCAAACCGGAGTCAAAAAAGTTTCAGTTGACCTGAATGGTCACTCAAGTCGACTTGAGTGGATGGAGTCAACCTGAGATAGAGACAAGTCAATCTGAGCACCAGATAAGAGTTGTGGAAGCCAACGTTTATCAAGATATGCCACGTCAGCTTAAAGTCGACCTGAGCAGGGACTAGAGTCGACCTGAAGGCCAAGTCAACCGCGGAGAAAAAGGATCGGGCTTACGTGCAGTCGACTTGAGATTGACTCAAGTCTACTTGAGTATGCTATAAAAGGAGGGGCGACGTGCACATCCAGGATATCAATCTATAAGTTCTCTCCAACTAGCAGCAATTCGGAACGCGAACGAGGCCAAGTTCTTGCACCCAGAGAAGATCCAGAAGGAGTGCGCTGCGCTCAGGACTTCCAGATCGGCGAACAAGATTTTGGTTATTCTTTCTTACTTGTCCTTTCTGTTCTTTAATTTATGTTATTGTTTATCGAACTGTAAGACAAGTTTCTCCGCCTCCAAATAAAGTTCAGAAAGGAGACCACTAGTGGACGAGCGTCTTCCGTGCATAGGCCTTGGATGTACTAACCCTAGTGTGTTAGGAACCAAGTAAAAAATCTATGTATCCCCTGTGTTGTGTTTCTAATATTCCACTGCAAGTGTTTTTGTTAGAACGAACGATTTTGAAAAAGCGACAACATGCTATTCACCCCCCCCTCTAGCGTGTTACAACGATCCTACAATTGGTATCAAAGCCGGCGCGCTCTTGATTGGACTAACCGCTAAGGGAGCAAGACGACAAAGATGGAATGGGAGCAAGGTAAATTTTTTAACGTTCATTTTAAATTCCGTATTATTTGTTTTAAATGCAGGGAGAAAGGGCACTACAAAAATAAGTGTCCTACTCGTAAGATTCAAACGGCACCACCGGCGGCAAAGGAGCAACCGATGCCAAAAGCCCGGAGAAACAAGGATCACATCCAGTGCTTCAAGTGCCAAAGACACGGACATTATAAGAACCGGTGCCCGGAGAGGAAAACGGTGAAAA
>JBBMKF010000007.1:5963482-5977451 GCA_037834155.1 Curcuma caesia | reverse complement strand
AATTGACGGACATACGATATCTTAAACACAGGGAGATTAATGCACTCATGGTAAGAAGGAGCCCATATTATAATATGAGATTGGTGCGGTAGTTCAATAATAACCCTTTAGTGGTATGAGTTATTATTGATGGACTTGAGTTGGGTGTTCAGGTCGAACACAGGAAGCCCAAGCCTATTAGGAGGCCTAAACCAATTCCTCTTCTACGTCCATGTTGTAGTCTTTAAAAAAAGTCTCATATCCACCCAACAGAATTTCTGTTAATTTCGTTATCCAACAGAATTCTGTTAATTTTGTTATTCAATAAAATTTTATTAATTATGTTATTTTTTTTCTAAACTTCCTAAGGTGGCAAGGCTATAAAAGAGGAGGAGAGGGGGCGCCTAAGAATAACATATTCTATTCTCTTGGTTCTCCTAGGGCCGGCGCCCCTTTGATCTATTTGCTCTTCTCCTTCTCCTAGGATCGGCACCCCTTGTGTTCATTCTCCTTCTCCTAGGGCCGATGCCTCTTGTGTTCATCCCCTCCTTGGTTCTCCCTTAGGGCTGGTGCCCTTTTTGTTCTCCCTAGGGCTAGCGCCCAAAGAAGGAAGAAGAAGAGAGGAAGGTGGTGGCTTGGAGAGGAAAGGAAGAGAGGAAGAAGAGGAAGAAAGGAAAGCAAGGTGAGTGGTGATTATCTTGGTATATCGTCGCCCATACGACATCCAAGAAGAGGAGAGGAATACAACAGAAGATTAAGAGATTTTTGGATACAAACTCTCATCCAATCTCAAGAAGAAAGGTAACTAATTTATTAATTCCGTTGCGTAGTTAGTTTTTCTTTTGAATGAATCCTGAATACCAATACAAGAGTCCAGCGATTTTATGCTTCGATCAAGCACATATCTGATCGAACATGTGGGTTGCTTGGAAAGGTTCCGTCCCTATAAAATTTTTGTCAGACAGAAATTGAACAGGACGAAATTCCAAGCACCTTCAACATCCTCCACGGAGTGCACACGTGGCGTACATGGTGGGCAGTTACGATAACTGTCAACACCAATCTCATAGATGATATCGGGACTTCCTACCTAGCTTTACTCATAAGGATTTCATGTCCAGCTTCATTCACGAGGACTTTCTGCTTAACCTCCATCTAGGACTTCTCCTGCCTAGCCTTCAACTAGGACTTCTTCTTGTCCGGTCCAACTGACTAAGATTTCTTGCTAGTCATTTGGTCAATTTTGACTTGACTAGAGTTCATTCATATTCAAATATTATGTCCTATTTGATTCAACCCTTGATCAAACTGATCAAACCAAGATATATTGTCAAACGTTGAAACCCTAAAGGTAGACTAGTGCCTCTGCACCAATAAAAAGTGATAGTATAGGCGGACAACCAACTACCTTCAAAAGCATCGCCGAAGAAAAGAAATCCTATCTAGTGATAAATCATGCCTCACCGTGTCATGGTGGATGTTGACCGTCGAATGTGCGCCCTTGGTCACGCCCACGTTGCCAACTTTCGTTGCCACTGGCCACACGGCTTCTACCATGACCCACAGTGTCTTCTCACTCCACCCCCTCATCGAGAACGCCCCCTCCCACCTTCTCGCCACATTTGTCCCACTCCGCCCGAGACTCTCCAAACTCTCCAAGTGGGAGCTCACTTGCCTCGAGGCTGACCTCGCCTTTTGCTCCCCCCCGGACCTCCGTGCCCTCCTTGCACTTGTGATCCCTTTTGGCCAAATTTCTTGAACGGGCATGCCCCTAGTTTAGGTCTCCTGCTCCACCTCTCGCATCGTGACCTCTCTCTAAGTTGCCTCGAAGTCACTTGGTGAGACACAGACCACGTGACACTATTAGGAGAATAGTAAGGAGGCGACGAAGATGAGGAAAAAGAGGAAGATGGAGATGGTGGTGCACTAGCCAGAGAGAGCAAACCTAAGGTGCACGAAAGCCCTGCATGGACATTCAATAACATTGCACGACAATGAGGAGATGGACATGGTGCCAGTGGTCCGCATGATTAAGGACGAAAGAGGCAGAATTTCACATCCACCCGATTTGAGCAAATAAAATAAATCTAAAAATTTATCTATAGATAGATTGGTAAATCCATCCGTCTATTATTTCATAATAAGTAAACAATAAAAAAATAATTCATTCTTATGAAATAAACAACGAAAAACATTCCTTAGTTTTTTTTTAATCCATCCTCCTAAATAAACAGAGCTTAAGTCTATAGGATCACCCATACTACTTGAGCCAAAATTTCTAAGATCAATATGTCCAACAACTATAAATTTGACATTTTTTTTTGGACTATATACCACCAACAAAATTTAAATAAATAAAAACTATAAATAAGATAGATTTGAAGTTGGCTATCTACTCTTCTAACTAACTCGTCTAAATCTCTGTCTATATAATTTTTATTTTTTATCAAATAAATTAAAGTATTAAACTAAAATTGTTTTATTAATTGAGCTTTTCCCTCTCTTTATACCAACTGTTTCCGTGCACTCGCATCGCCCTGTTAAATAACATGATCCATCGATGAAACCAGTTCCTCGAGACCAATTATTCGCGGCATATCGTTGTCCTTATCAGAATTAATCGTGCTCCGGAGGATCACTCCACCGTGCCGTCTCCTTTACCTTTTGTACCTTCGAGGACACTTCACTCTCGCTCTCGCTCCTTCACTTGTCTCTCCGTCAGCTGGGACGTTTCAGCACGAGGGAGGGTAAAGGAAATGGGCGGTCCGCTGGGGGCGATCATCGGGAGGTACCCGGCGGCGGGGGGCGTGGACGCGGAGGGACAGATCGGAGGAGGTGGTGACAGTGGCGGCAGGATCATCAGACACAACAGGAAGTGCAGGGACTTGGTGTTCCTCGTCATCTTTATTGCATTCTGGGTGGCTATGATCGTGAATTCCAGCTTCGGGTTCAACCAGGGGAACCCGCTCCGGTAAATCACGTGACTGTTCTACCCCCGCCTCCCCTTTTCAGCTTTGATGTAAAAAAGATGTCAACTTTTGCGCTCTTTATATTTTATCCGTCATTTAGATTTTATAAAAATGCGATTTTTCCTCGAAAGTTTCGTTTTTGGGTTAAAATCGTCGCTTCCATGGCATCTTAGATGTTCCTTTTCGCCCCCAATCGGAAATTGCGAGCGGTTTTTTAGCTGCATTATCTTTTATTCGTCATGTTTAAGTGTGAATCCGGAGAATGTTTAAGATGATAACATGTCAATTGAACAAAACTGATGCAGACTTACTTATGGTCTGGATTACAAAGGAAATGTTTGCGGGAACAGGCATGCTGATCCTGATTTGCGAGAACTGGACGTTAGGTATTGGCTTAATCCTAATCAGGTTTACTTGAGTGGTGTGAAGAATAGCCAGTTCGATCTAGCTGATGCAAGGAGCATATGCTTGATGGAATGCCCTATTCCTTCAGAAGATGATCTCAACTGGGTTTGCGATTACCCAGACGGAGACATCCGCCTCTCTGTGGATGATTGGATTAACAGGGACTATGACTACTATGAATTTCTAACACCAGAAATGAGAAATACTTCTCTTCAGCTCCAAGGTCCATGCTATCCCATCATATTTCCGAGTGTGAATGGTAAGCATGCTAGTTAATGTCAAGTTTAAACTTTGTTCTTTCATCGAGAGGCTATCTATTGTGATAGGAAATAAAGAAGTCGTTACTTTCTCCTTTTCTGGCTTTTGTTTCTTGTGCATTGTATTATCTTTCTGTGATCTGAGTTGAAAATTAGTGATCCATCTCTGCTGCATCATTTGTCAGCACCAGCAGTATATTAGATGCCCTTTTAAAGATTTTCTGTTGTAATTGCATGGTTTCTATCTCTATATACTTCCATCAAATGACTTGATCTTGGTTTACACATAGGGTTATAATTTAATAGAACATTGGTGAACAATTTTGATGCTCAGCTCGATGAGAGTTCGTTAGTGAGCTTGGTTTGTTAATGCTCACCAACATACTCCACTTTACGAATAAACTTATGTATTAACTTATCTAAACCTTTATTATGAATTTGTTTCTCTATTTTTATTCAAATAAATAAAAATATGGTAATCTATAAATTTACACAATTTTAAATTGTCAATAATATGGAAAAGATCACAAAATAATATAAGCTTCACGAACTAGATCAATCTAATGTTGTTAGTTGAGCTTGATAAAAAGCGCTTTAATAAACAAACTTGAACGGTCTCAATAAGAAAATGAATAAGGTTGAACACGTTCAACCTTAGTGTGGTCGGCTTGTTTAGACCCTCATTTACACATCATGACCAATAATTTGTATGCTGCAGATTCAATTTTATCACTGCCATGATTGCATGAAGACATCACTTTTGTGTACTTGTCCACTGAATTATTTTTTTATGACTTCAGTGCACTGGAGCTGTCAGTTTATCGCACGTGCATCAAATGTTTCATTGAAGCATTGGCAGCAGATGGGCGGTGTTAACATTGATGAGAACATAATTATAGATAAAACTATTCACAGAAAAATCAATTCCCCATCATCTGTTTTAAAGGTTGGTGAGCTAGCAATAACTTTGTAGCTATACTTTTCAAATATTTCTTAAATTTTCAGATTTTGTAATTGATAAATGCTGTTCTATAATCATTCTAACTTTTACAGTTGCGATTTCTTAAAATTGTTTTTGATCTGTTGTACATGCCATAAGATAATGTTGTATTTGAATGCTCCTGTTGCTTCCTTAGAAATTACTTTGATTTCTATATGATGGTTAAACCATGATGTGTTCTGTACATAGAGATTTCCTTTCAGAAGTAAGATTCAGCAATTATAATACCTTGTATTAATATTGGATGTTGATGCCTTGTTATTGTCTTATAACCAAAATTACCTTGGTTGCCTATTGACATCTGTGCCCATGAATATTTATTATATGCAGAGATATGTTGCAGATATAGGGAAAGCATGGCCCGTGTTAATTGTTTGTGGAGGAATTGTTCCACTCTTCTTGTCTGTTATCTGGCTACTGATGATACGCCATTTTGTTGCTGGAATGACTTGGATAACAGTGATTCTCTTCAATGCTCTTGTAATATCAGTTACGATGTTGTACTATGCAAAAGGTCAGATATACAGTCTTGACATGTTTGTTTTTGTATTGTGGGATGCTTGATCATGTAGAACTAAAATCATGGAGATCAAATGTGTCTAATGCAGACATATTTGGCCCAAACTGTCTACCATTGTCAAGAATCAAAATCTTGGAATTTTTTTTTCTTTATTTCATCAAGGCTATGATAATACATGTAGATGCCACATTTACTCATATTGCACTAGGTGAATTTTGTCATGACCAATAAGCAAGAGACACTACTAATATTTAACTTTTTTTCAGCTGGATGGATTGGTGATGATGCCTTATCAGTTGTTATTGGCGAAAGTGATCCCTACATCCACATAAGTGGCCGGGTTCGTCTCAGTCACTTAGTGCAAATGCTTTGACAATTATCTTCTAATTTGTCTAACTTACTGACTTAATGCAGGAAATAAATCATCTTCGTGTAGTAGCTATTCTTATGACGATAGTAATGATTATTGCCTTCCTATCTTCAATTGCAATTGTTCGCCGAATACTTATAGGAACATCTGTTTTGAAGGTATTCTGTTTCTCATAGATCTAATTGAAATCTCATTTGGCAGCCTTTTCCTTTTGGTAATTTAGCTAAACATGGAATTATAATTTTGAGGGCACCTAAATTCCAACTATTTCTGTATAAATAGTTCTGTAACTGTGTTAGTAGTTAATAAACTTTTGAAATGAACTCACACAACCTGGTTTTATTTGCTCAACTTTTTTTATCTTCTCTTACGCTAATAGAAAATTTTTATGTTCATGTTCTCCTTGCATCTCTAATACTTTGTCAAGAAAAATCTAATGTTTGAGTTTATTTAGGTTGCAGCAAAAGTTATAGGGGAAGTTCAGGCTCTTATAGTCTTCCCAATACTTCCATACGTTGTTCTTGCTATATTCTATATGTTCTGGTTTTCTGCTGCTCTTCATCTTTTCAGCTCGGGTCAGATACTCAAAAATGACTGTAGTGGCAATTGCTGTGCATTTGACCTAAAGTCCAACAAAGTCAATTGTGAAAATTGCTGTGGCTATAGCATCCATTACACCCCTCACATTGGAATTTCTATTCTTTTTCACTTATTTGGATGTTACTGGGCAACACAGTTTATCATTGCCTGCTCATCTACAGTCATTGCTGGATCCGTTGCCTCTTACTACTGGGCTCGTGGTGAGATATCGGTAAGTAAGCCCACATTTTGAAGCTATTTGATTCTTAGGGTTCATATAGAATCTATTTAGCGTGCTTTCAAGCTTGTAGATTCCTTGACTCTAAAATTTACTGGTCATGCACTCTTAGTTTATCAGCCTGTATGTACTAAGAAGATCATGAAACCTTGATTTGCATGTTAAAAATCTAGTAAAATTAACTGTTTTTCCTGCCTTGAATAAATCTGAATATTGATTAATCTTTTTTTTATTGTTTTTCATTTTTCTTCCTTCTGTAATCCAAGTCTTTAAAATTGGATGCAGCCGGAGATTCCATTTCTTCCTGTATTTTCTTCTATGAAGCGGCTCTTGCGATACAGTCTGGGATCGGTGGCACTTGGATCCCTTCTTGTATCCGTTGTCGAATGGATCCGGTTTATACTTGAGGCTTTTCGGCGTAGGTTAAGAGATACTGATCCTGCTGCAGCAAATGTCTTTGGAAAGTTCATGTCGTCTTCCTCAAACTGTTGCTTAGGATGCATCGATTGGACCATAAAGTCTGTGAATCGCAATGCATACATTATTGTAAGTTATGAGATAACTGCCTGAAGCTTTTAACATGCATTCATGTAACATTAGCTCTGTTTGCTGGACGTTGGGCTAGTTTGGACTTGCTTATTGAGTTTCTAAAGTTAACTCGTTCTGACTTGGCATTTTTTATAGTCACATAATTACTAGACTTTTGTTTTATTTTACTGGAATGAAGGTTTTGTTCTATTATTTTCTTCTATATTTTTGGAAATAATGCATTTCTGAGGTGCATCTATTAGCTACCATTACCTGAATAATTAGCTATATTTGTTTTTTTTCTTAAAGTATGTTTTTTAGGATTCCTCTTCCAAGGTCAAGACTGTCTCATGAGCCTTTGAGTTATATAATTATGTCATCTGTGTGCGAAAGACATTAATTTTTTGTCCTCCATATGCTTGGCTTAGGTATTATAAATCACATTGATCTAAAATAACATGTAGTCTATTTTCTTTCTCGAACAAAGATGTACCATATTAGGGTTTATAGTAGTGGAGTAGCTGCCAAGTGTGAGAAAAGACTTGGATTTTGGATTTTAAGACTAAGAGGGACAGTTTGGTGCATGAAGATCTTGTGAATGCAGAGTTCCAGGGAAGGATCTATTGTACGTAGTCTTATCTTGCCTTGTAAGAGGTTGTTTCCGAGATTCCAACTAGTGAAAATGAAAAAAAAAAAAAAAGAAGAGGATTTTAAGACTACATAATTTAAATATGAAGATTATTTGGAGTAAATTAAAGATATATAACAATTGATGGATTCTTTGATTTTTAATATACATTTTTATGTACTATGTTCTCTCTTTCTCTCTCTATATATAGAGTCATGATTATTGGATGTCTATGTGTGCTTGCAGCGTCCGCGACAAAAGATTCTGGGTGCTCAGATCGCTTTTGGGGGCCCGGAATAGGAACAGTGTTATTTTATAATTTTTTTTAATTAATTAATTATTTTACTTACGGTTGAGCCATTTAGGATTTTGCCTTTAGGGTTTAAGGATTGAGTTATAGTATTAAGCATAAAAAAATTTTAAAACAAAAAAAAATTTAATTGCTCAGAGTGTGTGGGATAAGGAGTGTGAGATAACAATCCGGCACACCCCGTGAGCTCTTAAATTTTTTTGTGTGCTTAATACTATAATCTAACCTCTAAACCCTAAAGGTAAAATCTTAAATGACTTAACCGTAAGTTAAAAAAATAAATAATAAATAAAAAATATTTATAAAATTACATTGTTTCTGTTCCTAACGCTTAGAAATGATTCGGGCGCCTGGAAATTTCTGTCGCGGACGTTGTGAACTCGAAAAGAATCACGCACACTATCTAGTTAACATCAGATTTTACAGCAGAAATAAATTAAATGACAAAAGATGATGGCCAAAATTATCGTAATCTTGAGAAAACAATAGGCAGATCTTCCTTAGGAACTCAGGTGATGGGGTTGTACACTCCTTATCAATAGGACACAGGGAGATCTCAAGTTACCCAATCCTACGGGGACCACGTCTTATATATAGTAATAGATCTGATTCTATTATCAACCCATCATTAATAATAGAATATTGGTTAATGGATTTTGCATATATAAATCCTTATTCAATAATACAAATCCACAATTAATATCAATTAGATCACTTAGTGAGTTTGTTCATAATGACTTAAAATAATGTTACAAAATAACATGTAAGATTAAATCCAACACTAAACCCTTGACCATTAGCTGGAAGCTCTCTGAACTAGCTCACTTACTACTAGATGAAGCAATTAATATATTATTATATGGTTAGTTGATAGGTGTTTAGTTTGAATCCTTGTCTCGACAAATTCTTTTTTTGGCAAATAAATTCAACCGATTTAGGGGGAAAATATATGGAGTATAATTTAAATAATATGGGAGTGGTATTAATTTGCTTCCTGTCAAGATTTATGTTTGAATATTTTTCATTTATAAGAAGAAAAATGTAAATCATGGAGGTGCCAAATTTTGACAATGCTCCAACTCTTAGCTAGAACTCCTTTGGTACCTTTTAATAGATAATATATTCAGCATTTTGTTTTGATCTCCAATCGAAACATTCTCTTTGGTAAAATCTTCCATTGTGGCAGTTCACACTGGCAAGTCCTAACATGTTCTTCGATAAAGTTTCAGGTTTCTTTTCTCGTATGGCTAACTTTTTATACTTCTATCGCAGATTGCTATCACAGGAAAAGGATTTAGCAGAGCTTCGGCCATTTCCACTGGTTTGATCATGAAGAATATTTTACGCATCGGAAAGGTCAATGTCATCGGAGATGTCATTCTCTATCTCGGAAAGTTATGTGTTAGCCTCTTCTGTGCATTATTTGCATTCCTTATGCTGGATACCTACAAATACAAATCTGCTCATAACAAGATCTCATCCCCTCTATTCCCTGTTCTGGTAAGGTTTTAATAAGATGCTTTTCCTTCAGAAATTTTACTCATGTTTCTATGCCTGTTGTCCTTTGCTTTACCTTTTGTTGAGAGAAACTAAACTAGTTTTTGAGGAAATTCTTTCTGATCAATGTAACTCCACAGATCCCAGGCTTACTTTGGACATGGGCATTTTTGATGCAGGTAACTTGGGGACTTGGTTACATAGTAGCAACCCTCTTTTTTGCGGTCGTCGAGATGTCAATTGATACTATCATACTCTCCTTCTGCCAAGATGCAGAAGAACATCAAGGAACTCCTCAGTATGCGCCACCTCTGCTCATGGAAACACTCAATGGCCAAGGAGAAATGCAGAGACTAACACAAGGCTCGTAAGCGACTCTCTCTCTCTCTCCCCCTCTCCCTCTTGTGTGTATCGACAAGCAAGTTAAGGTGGCGGATTCCACCTTTTGCAGAAGTGTATCGACAAGCAAGCATCATAGTTTCTGATGCTTACTCTAATTTTGTTGTTACCATGGCATTTCATTAATGTTATCGATGTGTGCTCTGCGATTGCATGTTTGTATCAATCATCCAAGGGATGTGGTTTTGCAGCTCTAAAACAAGTGAGTCTTTTGATAGAGTTTATGATGATATTACAAGCAACTTTATGTTATATTCTCATCCAATTATTCCTTTGTAGTTACTTTGTTAGTATTTCACATAACTCTTCATTTTTAAGATTTCATTTTAGTCCATCAAATGACATTTAATATCAGTTGAGTAATATATAGGATAAATTTAGAGTATGACTTTCAAAATATTCATTTGGATTTAAATTTTGATACTCTTATTTGGTCTCATATATAAAATTTCTATTGTTTGCAATCAATGGCGGAGTTCGGATGATCTACTCGAGTTGATCTCGATTGTGAGCTATGTCGACGTGATATCTCAGGTTATCTTTTTCTTTCTTTTAAAATTTTCTTTCTTGTGCTTGTAAACTTAAATTTTTTTCCTTCTCGACGTCGTCAGGCTCCTGGGTTATAGTTCGGGTAGTTTATAAAGTGCCTCCGCTTTTGCTTGCAATGGAACATTTCTTTTAGTTTCTCATTTTGGTAATATCATAAAAAAAAAGAAGAATGTTTTGTATTCGTTAGCTTTCAAGTGTCTCTTTCGTCTCCTTTTATGGTCTTTAATTTCTTTTAGTTTCATTTATTATTTTATTATTTTATTATTGATCAATCGATTGGATCATCGTCATGATTATTTTATCACATATGATTTGATGATGATTATTTGGCCCCCGGGGCCTAGGTGAGTTGGTTACGACGCAGTAGACTTGCAGAAGAGGATAAGGGTTCGAATCCTGGCGAAGTTAGGCAATACCCTCTTGCGTCGTAATCGACTGTACTTTCTCGATTTACCTCCTCATAGAGATCGTGGGGTCGACCGTGTGGGACCGCTAAGGTGGCGGATTCATCTTTTGCAGAAGAAAAAGATGATGATTATTTGAGTCAATTGGAATTTATTATCAGTCGATATAATTTATTAATGCATATAAAACAAATCGATGGCATGTCAATCTATCAAAACTAGAGGTGGACTGGCGGTTAATTAACTAACTAATCCAACTTGAAACTGCCTAATATAAAAATTTTCAATCTCACCCTCAATTTTACAATCTTTTAGTATAAACCGCTCAGAGTTTTAAAAATTATATTTTTCCCTCTATCGTTTAAAATTGCATTTCGTTGACTTCTCTTATTATTTTTGATATTTTCCCAAAGGACCCGTCGTACTTTCATATTTAATCAAAACACACGCTTCCTTTTTCAAAATACTTTTTATAAAAAAATAAAAAAAATTCTTATACTCCTGCATGACAACCTCGCTAGATGGTAGCCATGGTCGCTTAGACTAGTTGTAGGTATAGCCGTCAAATTGGATTAGATCCATCGGGTTGATCCGTTTTGTTAAGAAATTTAGGCGGATTAGGTTGAAATTTTATCAATTCATTTTAAGATGGGTTGACCCGTCTAGGTCCGTGACCCGCGTGAGTTGGCTTGTGGTGGGCTTGGATTGACCCGCGGATTAAGAAAGTTTATTTATTTATTTTAAAATTTTAAATTAAAGTAGAAAACTGAATGAATTAGTGGAGTTGATCCATTTAAATTACAATTCAAATTTAAAAATTATAATTCAAACTTAAAAATTTCAATTTAATCAATTTAAATTATAATTCAAACTTAAATTTTTTAAATATTTTTAATATTTTTTTATTTTTTAACATGCCCGTGGATTGACCCGTCTAACCTGCGCCCCACCTTGAGTTAGGTTGGATCAGAGATTTTTCAATCCGCCAAGTTGGTGGGTCAGCCTGCCCTCGCCCCGCCATATGATGAGCTCGCTATGGGTTGATCTGTCTCGTCATGGATTGATCCGTTTGACAGCTCTAGTTGTGGGACTTGTTAGCATGGCCATAACCCATAGGACTTGTCTGCTTTGGCTAAAGGCATGTTCGCGTAGTCGCGAGGTCTAGCCGCTTGACCGTGTAGTCGTGTAGCCATGGGGCCTGGTCACTAGGTCTAGCTTTATGGAGGCTTGATGGTCCTGGCTGAGCGAGTGGTGATACACAACATGAAATCGTAGCATGAAATTGTAGCATGACACTCACAATTGCGTGCAATGGGTCCCACTGCATGCCAGTGGAACCCACTGCATGCCAGTGGAACCCACTGTCAATGTGAGTGTCATGCTACGATTTCATGCTACCATTTCATGGTAAGTATCATTTCTCTAAAAAAAAAAGAAGCTATTTTGATATTAATAAAACATTGGACATTGTAAAAAGATTGGTAATTAAATTTTATTAATGAAGAATTGATTGAGCATTTGAAAAATATCATTATTTATAATATAAAAAGTTTGATATTAAAAAAGGACTTGTATAAATATTCACAATATTTATGAAAAAATGTTCCTTAGAATTAAAAGCATATATATTATTTAAAGTTAACACGATCCATCATCCCTTCTGCATTAATTAATTCTAGTAATTAATAGTTAACGAGCGTTGTGAGTGGCGGCGCCGTAGAAGGTGGCGGCCTCGGACCAGCACTTGGCCCGGACGCTCATGATGTACGCGGCGGCCCGGCCGGTGGCGTCGGCGGGCGGCTCCACAGGTAGGCCATACCGCCGCTGATGAATTAAGGCTCGGGCTCTACGCCTCTACCAGGCGCATGGCCCTGCTGCTCGCGTAGTCCGGCCGCGGCAGCTTGGCCTTGATCCAGCTGAAGGCCAGGTGGCTGGCTTGGACGACGACGTGTTCTGCTTGCGCCTGCTCATGTCCGTGCGCTGCTGCTGCTGAGGATCAGTACAGCAGGTAATTAAGGTGTTCGATGAAATGCTTGTGAGGGGGTGGTTTGGCTAAAAGGGCAAAGGCTATGGTGTGTATATATAATAATGACACAGACACAAAGGTGGGTTAGATCAAAGGAATATAATTAATTTATATGGTACGGCTTGATGATTGTGGGGTTACCAGTCACGACAAATTCTTTCTTGTTGTAAGCTCTGAGCATCTGGATTGGCCGCCGTATGTACTTCCTGATACACTCTGATGGTTGGTGGAAAATTTCCATGGAATCGAACCGACCACCTCCAGAGATGTGACTACTGGGATTATCATTTTTTTTTATTATAAGCTCTGTGGCACTGTGCTCGGCAAAGGAAAACGAATCCTTCTTCACGCCGGCTATAGATTAATTGCAGATCCTTTTTTTATATTTATGTTCAAAATCGAATGGAATGAACTTTCCTTTCTTTCTTCTCGTAAAGCCCCGTCCGCTCAAATCTCTCCCGCACAGCGCCTCGTATCCACAGACGGCCTCGCTCACGGCTGCAAAGTGATTGTGATTTCAGCAAAGGCAAAGTCCCCTTTATTTTTTTCTCTCTTTCCTTTTCTCTAAAGATTATTGCTCTTGTTTGATTCAATCAAGTAAATCCATTGGAGATGGATGAGATGCCATCAGTGTCATTGCAGAGGATGGAGAGTGTTATCAGTGAATCGACAACAATCGATTACATGTATTGAAATGATGGCTTAATTAGATCACAAAAGGAATTAAACCAAAACATTAATCCCCACGTAGCTTTTACTCACTCAGGACTGAGCTCTGGGAAGAGGTTGGCTTCATGCGGCTGACTAATTGTTGCTGCATGGAATATCTATCGATATTATTCGAGGTGCATGTGGACATGAATGTCTCTTGATACATATTGTACGTGGTGGCAGACAGGGCTTTTTATTCTCCAATTCTTCCGCCATCACTGTTACACACACACTGTCGTGTTGTGCAATACTGGGGATGATGAATACAACATTTCTGAATGAATACAGCATGGTGATTGAGGAGAACTGTGGATGAGAAATTAAACAACCTGCTTGGGAATTAATGGAAGCTTAAAACATACAAGGCAGACATGTTTTCCTCCTCAAAATTACAAGAAATCATTGACAGTTATTTGCTAACATTTCCTCTTCCTATCCTCTTGTCGAAACATATGTGGTTTTGTAGGAGAAAAGATATGTCAGCAGAATATGATCCTTGCTAAAGTCTAGTTCAAAGTATATCGTCACTTATGTGCACATATACTGCAGAAATCTTAGTGCCTTCAGTTACATTTCCGTCGATATTCGGAGCTATAGTTT
>JBBMKF010000007.1:5936739-5949484 GCA_037834155.1 Curcuma caesia | reverse complement strand
TGGGATCTGACTATATTTTCTACTACATTTGTAGTCATCAGTGATTTAGAAAATTGAACACTTACACAAATTAAATTCGTGAAAAATACATGCATCAATGTACCCAGGTTTTGTTGTTATTGCTCGTGATGTACTATCACTTCTCATGTGTACAATAGGTCTTATTTTAGTGGCAATAACTAATCTTGGACAAGAAGAGGAGTCACTTGAAGAATGCATTAATGATGTGTGTATGTTTGAAGGATTGCCTAGATGCAAAAGAGCATCTACAAGATCCACGTGGGATCTCAATATCAAACTTGGATCTAAGCGATACTGTAAGGATCTTATGCGAAAAATAAAAATAAACGCAGCGGACCAAATCGATCTCTCCAGAGATCCATGCGAATGCAATATAAATGTTTGATCAAGTTACCACCTCTATTGCGTGAACAGAACAATCCCATCTCAGCATGATCAGAATAGCCACGCCTCTTCAGTATCCACATAAGCACATCCTCCATTCGTCGTACGAACTCAGCCTTCGGAGAAGAACCACCTTCGTTGTGCTAGAAACTTGGGTGGTTTAGTCAAGAGGAGAAAAAGAGAAGACTAGAAGTGAGCATCCACCAAATGCATAAAAAATGACCTTTTGTACTCATCCATAAATACAAAAGGTTGTCCAATGAATACAAAGGATCATCCAATGAATATCAATGAATACAAAAAGTCATCCAATAAATACATAAGGTCATCCAATGAATACAAAAGATTTTGTCTTTTGCTCTCCTTTTCATCAATGCTCCATTAATCTCTATTAATGGGCATTAATCCTCTTTAGTGATTGAGTGTAATTCGGATTAGACTCAATCCAATAGTTGGATTCATTTAAGTCTAACTCGAATTAGACTTAACCCTATAATCTTAGAGTCCATCATATTTTAGTCAAACTAAAATAAACTCATCTTTAAATCAACATGTTCTTTATGTGTGGCACAATAGGTTCTCATAACATCGGCAATGTGTCTAAAACAACATTTTAGATACATGAGCAATGAGTGTCATCTAGCAATGCATCATTGCCACCCAAGTGATGAGAATGTTGAGATCCGACCTAACCTTTTTATGTTTATTATTTTGTATAATTTGGTTCTTCTATCCTCGATATCCAGATTGATCCATGAGGTATAGATTATGTCATCCCCTTATCAATCTTTGTATTTCTTGATCTCCAAATAGACTCACTTAACCAATGAGCTCAATATCTCATATTGACTTATTCGAGTATAACCATGCATTTTAGTAGTCCTACTTAATCAAGGGGTCTACAGATATCACTCCCGTCATATGGAAGGGATAGATTTCATCTACATCACTCACATCTCTCCGCATAACTTATTGCATATCCAGTGATCGACTTTATAATCCACCTTGTTACAGGTGATATTTACTGATACTAAAGTACACAACTTCTTATGTAGGAAACCGTAGTGATTTCAGGTCTAAAAACTATTTATATTAATAGTCACTATGAGAATGTTTATGACACTCATATACGATCCATAAAACATTCTCATGGTAGGTCAATTCAATACATATTCTTTAATATATACTCATTGTCAACTTGATATCTTATATCCATGACTTGAAATATTAAGTCATCAGTTGACCTACATGTTAGTCTCAACGCATTAATATTGTCTTTGTATATTAAAACTTGACTAGGAATAGTTAAGAGTAGTGTTCTACATATATTTACAGTCTCCCACTAGCAATTAAACCAATTAATATGTTATAAACTAGAACCTACTACCCTATGACATTATTATACTTATTCATCTAGCACAGATCTGAAGTAAATATAATAACCATAAACTTTATTTTTTATTAATAAAATATGATACAAAAGTTTCCTTATCAATCATCTCATAATTGGCTCTAAGGGCTAACACTAACAGTGATACAACCTCCAACTCATCCACCTCGTCACGGTCTGGTAAGTATAAGATAGAACTATATTGATACAGTTATATTTACATGCATGCAAGTGCTTCAGATAATAGCATTACTATACTTATATTGATGGGACCAATCACATTGAGAAGTCAGACAAAGTTATTGCTTATTACAATGTTAAGAATGTTAAGGCTCATCTAATTTCTGAGACATGGATGCACACGCTCATATGGGCTTAAGGCTCGGTTATAAACTATCTATAACCATGTGCTAACATAACCAAGTCATTTATGTTTCCAACAATTCAATATTTTACGATAAAAAAAGCATATTGGAGTTTATTATAATTTACTAGAGTTATAGTAACTAAGAAATCTCCATACTTAGGACACATAATAAATTTCCTACTTTGAGCTTCAAGTAAGCATAATTGTATTTAAGTCTTAGATTGAGGAAGAGGTGTTTTAATATTTATATAATCCTACATGGATTATTAGATTTGTCACATATACTAGATTATTAAATCTGTCATGTATATTGCTATTGTTATACTAGATTAGGTGCCTTTTTGTGCTTACAATTATCGTAATGGAATTGAATGCTGAGCATTTTAAACCCAAGAGACATACCTGCTGACAAAATGCCATTCTTTGACAGGTAAGCTGATATGTCATCGCAGGAGGCACGCTCAAGACAATAAATAATTGAGCAAGCATTTTGGTTAGACTTCAATAAATTAGAGAGATCGGCATAGGGATCATCCAGGAGGTCTTTATATCGAACTGTAATGATAAAACATGAATGATATAAACCTCCGACAAAAGAAAATTAATGCATTTCACTCTTTATTTTTGCTCAGAAAAAAATAACAGAAAAGGAATTAGAAAATTTTAAGATACGATGTCTAACAAGATTTGTAACTGTAAAACAATTTCACATTGAGAAGGCTACCTTTGACAAGTATCATTTAAGCACAAAGTATCCTAAGCTAGTAGAAAATGTTTAATAACTAACAAAGAAAACAAAATCAATTAAAAAACAAAAATTAAGGTAAATTTAGCATGCTTCTCAGTTTTGTTCTCACCATATGATATTACCTTCATAGAAAATATTAGGTCGATTAAATGAAGCCCTTAGAACTAATGGTTGTCGAAGGCATAATGATTCTATTACGTCCTTCTCAACTCTGTATCACAGCAAAACTTGAAGTTAATACTACCAAAATATTTCAATTATGAACAATCAATAAATTTCAACATAAATATTCCCCAAAATTAACAATCAAGTACAAACTAAGACTATTTACTCATTTGAAAAATCAAGAGTCCCTATTTTCAATAATATTTATAACAAATGCTTGTTCCATATATGCATCTCAAAGTAAAAGTTTAAGTAAAATAAAGACGTTACATATCTATTAAATTTAAGATATCAAATAGTTAGTAATAGGAAGTAAATTCAAAATCTCAAAACATGTCGGAGTTTCAATTTTAACTAGAATCATGTTGTTTCACTAGCATGCCAGCATTTCAATGTACAGTGTCAGTGGCGAACTAATAAACTTTATCTCATCTAGAATAGTATAATTTTGATATTGTATTATTCAGACATAAGTTACAAAAAGAATAACAAAACAAAAGCGTAATCCTAGTTTTCCATGAAACAAACAAAGCGCTATCTTAATTTTCAACATACATAGGTAAGGTATTCTTTGAATTGGAAAAAAAGAGAATCATTGAAAAATGATAAAACAAAACAAAAGACGTAGATATATTGTACAAATTAAAATGTTAGTGGTGGGAATTTCTCCTTAGAAGTTAGAATTTAACTCACTGTGAAACAGCTGTGGCAGTTAAAGCTAGAATTGGGACACCTGGAAGGTGTATCCTTAGTGAAGATAGCTTGCGATAGCTAGGCCTGCGTGCAAGAACATATGTTGAATGTGTTGATAGGCTAATAGGTGTCAAGCATAAAATACTATTCCTCTATTCACGACCTAATTCTTATTTTGTAAAATACTGAGGCCATTGACTATACAATATCCATATTGAAACCTTTGTTGTTAACCTGAAATCATGGCCCCATGATGAAATGCAATGAGCCTGTAAACACAGAGTGGTCTATTAGGATCACAAACAACAATTAGAAGCAGGCAAAATATTCCTGCTTGAACGAAATCTATTGTGCCTGAACCTCATCAACTGCTACAAGACTCAATAGGCCTCTTTCATAAAGCTTTTTAAGCTTAGTCATGAATCCAACTGTTGCAACCAACTCTGGAGTCACATACAGTAATCTGACAGATGGCTTTCCAGAATTCAGGTCCTCATGAATCTGAGAAAACAAATTACAAAGATAAAATAAATTAACAAGAATGGCTGGTTTTCTCATATTCTTTTCTGTTAGCAAATAAGTTCTTCCCTTACAAGTCAAATATAAGAGCCAGATAATTTACTTTTATTTCAAATGGTAATTAGAAGAAACATGAATTTTAAATTACTAATTACCACAATGACTTACCAAATTGCCATATCAACAGAAGATAACAAACATGTAATTGTCCTAGGATAGGAACACGATAAATTGATACAAAAGTAAATCTAACTCCTATGACTAGTATGAAAGTGTAATGCCATGCAACATGCATGTTCTACTTCGAGATCATTCCAAGAAGACAGCAAAAGTGAAATCTATTCTAGCCCTACATCAAAAGAAAAAAAAGGAAATAGAAAGAAAAGAGGATATCTTGCCAAAAATGAGCACGCTCACTAATTTATATTCGCTAAATCAACAAAACAAGTTGTTAAAACTATTCATATGAAGAAGAAAGTGCTTTTCACATCTAGTAAATGTTTGTAAATGGAGGGAAGTATTAAGAGACGAGGGAAATGGAAGCTGGTTAACAGGGAACCCGACCCATAAGTTGGTCTCTCCATTCCCAAAAAAGTGGCTGTTGGAGCACCCAACAAGTACCAATCCCCTGCGAATTGAGAAACTCACCTCAAACTATCCTATTGTGTATAAGAATCCTCACAATGACTGTGTCCTCACAATGACACAAGTCCAAAATGTTAAAATTTGAAGTTAGGTTGATGTTCATTGTTCATGTCTTTGGAAAGATCAACTTGGTAAGAATTTGAACAAAGTTTCTTGATATGATACAGTCCAATTTGTCATGCTGTGGTCTAGTTTTACATGAATTCAACTTTAGTCTTAATATTTTTAGTTACTATTTCAAAAGAACTTAAACTGTATTGCTTACACTAAGTCTTAGAAACCAGGATAATGCTAGGTTTGTAAAAAGAGATCTCAATCCCCTTGTTTAATCAGCTCCAATTTTTTACATTCGAATAAAGTTTGATTCCTCTACGAGTTTTCCTCTCTTGCAAAATCACCAATTGCAGTATGCAATCCTGTTAGATTCGTCATTGACACAAGGATTTATCTTCATCATAGTGGTGTTGCATCAAGTGGTATCAGAACCTAACCACATCCCAACATAGAATCCTGTTTCTGGACTTCATCATCCTCCATTACACAAAGGAGCTCAAAAATCTCCTTTCCAATAGCCATCTTATTCTGATGGACAATTAGATCTAAATATATCTCTTGATTGGTTAGTTGGCATGATGATTAGTTCAACATGCACGATATGATCATCAATGCCAAGAAGTGTGATCTGCTGAGAAATTTTAGTGAGGCGTTCAAATAGAATAAGAAGAACAACAATAACCAAACTTTTATCCTACTAAGTACAATCAATTATAAGTATCCTTCTATGTAATTGGGCTCGATCCCCTACTATACCTTCATTTATATTTAAAATTTATCTTATTTTATTGTTACTAAATATTTTTTAGTCTCCCTCTTTCTCTATTTATCATGCTCTCCCATCGCCTAACTAAAACATTTATTGGATGCCTAAATACATATTCATACAATTTTAAATGTGTTTCTCAGAGTTTTCCTTCAATAAGTGCAATCCCAACTTGCTTTCTAATGTTCTTGTTTCTTATCATATTCATCCTTGTATGTCCGCACATCCACCTTAACATCCCATCTCTACGACTCTAACCTTTTGCATGTGTATTCACTTCATAAACCAACATTAAACTTTATATAATATAGAAAATCTAATTGTCATTCTAAAACACTTCCCTTTAAATTTTAAAAGTACTTTATTATCATAAAGAACACCTAATGTCTTCCTCCAACTCAACTATATTGATGCAATCAACCTGTAGAGTTTTGATATTTGACAATACACCTACGTCTAGTCAATTTGACCAAGGGTCGATCCAAATAAGACCTAATAATTGAAAGTGAGCTAAGTCTAGTTAGGTCAAGATTGACCAAATAACTAGCAAAAAGAATTCTAATCAAGTCAGAGGTTGACCGGATGACTAGCAAGGGAAAATTCTAACTGTAGGTTAGGTAAGGAAAATCCTAACTAAAGGTTAGGCAAGGGTGAATAGTCTACCGAGTGACTAGTAAGTCTAAGCAGGTTAAGGTGATTGGATATCTGACAAGGGCATGTCCAAGTGGGTCAAGGGGACCGAAGACTTAGCAAAGAAAAATCCTAAGGGGGTGACCTTAAGTGGTGAGACAAACCTA
This sequence comes from Curcuma caesia, assembly GCA_037834155.1. Lineage (NCBI taxonomy): Eukaryota > Viridiplantae > Streptophyta > Magnoliopsida > Zingiberales > Zingiberaceae > Curcuma > Curcuma caesia. The sequence goes on along the minus strand of JBBMKF010000007.1, from coordinate 5,942,935 downwards.
GTAGGTCAGGTAGACTTACAGAGTTAGGTTTGTGATCCTAGTGAAGTGAACTCTAAGTGGTGAAAATCTTAGGGAACTCCAAACAAGAGGTAAATCTAATTTAGGTCATATATATAAGATGAGGCTTAGGTAAGCCTAGTAAGTTAGGTAGACTTACAGGATTAGACTAGGTTGCTGATTTGTATGTGTATGCTTGTCTTGCAAGAACTTAAAGCTAGAAGCAAGACTGAGGAAGCAGATAGATGCAAACCAGATGCAGCCAGACCAAGACTGCAGTAAACCAAGCTTGACTCGGGTCGAACCGGATCCAAGAAGGATCAGTAGACCAATCGGGGTTTGGTTGACCAAGTTTGGGTTCGGACCTAGATCAATGACGTGGCACCTAGATCGGTAGACGGATCCCAAGGATCGAAAGACCGATAAACTTGATAAGACGAAATCGCGAATCACGAAGAGCTTGGTCTTTTGGATCAAATTTTATCCAAGATCGGTATATCGATAAGGTTTATCGGTAAACCGAAAAATCCTTATAAAAGAAGGCTTTGAGAACATAATTGAACATAAATCTCTCTACTACTATTGTGTTGTGCACGAAGGAAAAGCAACGAAACTCTACTCGTGCGATCGGGGAAGCCTAGGAGGAGTGCAAGACGCTCAAGGCTTCCAAACTAACCGTCAACTATTTAGCTTGTTGTATTATTACATGCTATGCTTTATCTTTCATATTTGAGCATGTAATTAAAATTGTAAAAGGTTTCTCTGCCTACAGAAAAATTTCGGAAAGGCGATTTGCTAGTGGACAGACGTCTCCCATACATAGGCCTTGGAATACTAACCCTAAGGGGTTGGGAACTAAGTAAAAAATCTCGAGTTGTTCTTTGCTTTGTTTATTTATATTCCGCTACAAGTACTAACGCTCTTAATAGAACGAACAAAAGGCAAAGCAATAGAAAAGTGAACGATTGATATTCACCCCCCCCCCATCGATCTCACCAGTCCTACAAACCATCCTCTCTATTAACCACATAATCTTTTAACAAAAACGATCCTAAATACTCAAAACTTTCAATAATAGATAACAAAACGATCCTAAATTTAAATTTCATATATTCTATCTTTACTCTACTAAGTCGAAAACTTTTAACTTCCAATGTCACCCGTCAAGATTCGAGTTTAGTATTTACTTCTTCACGTGTCTCATTGACCAAGACAATGTTATCTGCAAGCAGCATACATCATGGTAGCATGTTTTAGACGTATCCAGTAAACTCACCCATAACTAGTGTAAAAAAATATGGATTTATAGTTGATCCTTAATGTAATCATATTTTTATATGAAATGGTTCAGCTAAACTGCCTAGAGTCATCACTGATGTAATTATATTCTCAAACATATCCTTAATTATTCCAATATATACACTATACACTAACATCTTTCTTTTTTAGAATTCTCCATATAATTTTTCTCGACATTGTCATAAGCTTTTTCGATGTCAATGAATATCATGTGTAAGTCTTGCTTCTTTTCCTAATGTTTTTTAATCAATTGTTTGAAAAGATGCATAGCTTCTATCGTTGACTTTTCAAGCACTAATCTAAATTGATTTTTGATCACCTTGGTCTCTTTAATCATTTTTCTATTACTCTTTCATAAGATTTCATAGTATGACTTATTAGCTTAATACCTTATAATTCGTACAATTTTATGCACCTTCTTTGTTTTTATATAGGAAGCTAAAGTACTTACCCTCTATTGATAGACATTTTCTCGTTTTCAAGTTGAATAACTTATAAATCATTCAATACTATGTTTCCTTAAACACTTCCATACCTCTATTAGAATATCATTCGGTCCAATTGTTTCCCCATTTTGCATTTCATTTAATACATGTTCCACTTCTAAAGTTTGAATTCTCTGATAAAAAATTAAATTTGTATACTCTTCTAACCTAATTAAGGTTTTTAACTAAATCACCTTACCTTCATTAAAAAATTAATGAAAATACATCTTCCATCACTCCTTTATTTCCTCATTCTTCACTAATGCATCTTATTTGAGTAACATACATTGTTTTCCGTTCTTTCACATTTACTATTTTATAAATGTCTCTTTCCTCTTTTTTTGTATCAAATTGTTAATAAAAATTTCATTGTTGACTTCACTCACTGCTTTTTTAGCCCTTTTCTTGGCCACTACATACTTTTTTAAGTTTTCTTCGTTCTTACAAGTGTACAATTATTTATCGATTGTTCATTTTTACACCGCTTTCTTTTATACTTTCTCATCCTATATCGTAGTTGAGTTACGATATATTTCTCATAAAGCAATGATAGGCAGTATGAAAAAATGCAGCATGAAATCAACATGACACACTACATGCAGTGGGTCCCACATCCATGCAGTGGGATCCACAACCATGTAGTTGAGTGTATCATGTTGATTTCATACTGTATTTTTTCATGCTGCATATCATTTCTCTTTCTCATAATACTTGTGCTACTACCCTCTCCATAAAGACACTTTATTTTCTATCATTTAACTTCAACCACTTAATCATAGGAGTCGTGCATGTTTTCCTTCTACTCATATTATACTTGAGGCGTGTAACTAACACCAATAACATATATTAGGTAGTTAAGTTTTCTCCAAGAATAATCTTACCATCTTTACAAAAAAAAATTATTCTCTTCCTAACCATAAGAAAAGTAATTTGCAATTTATTATTCACTTTTGAATATAAACATGTTAGTCTTTTCCTGAAAAACGTATTACTATTATAAGTTAACATATTATCACGAAATCTAATATAGTTTTTCCTTCTTCATTTCTTGATCCAAAATCATAGCCCCTGTGCACCCTATCATATTCCTCATTTTTTTACTCTATATATCTATTTAAATCTCCTCCTATTAAAATCACCTCATTTATTAAAAAATTTTATACTATCTCATCTACCAGAAATATTTTATGTCTTCATCTAATCCTACTTAAGGTATATATATGTTTATTACATTAATAATTTCTTTTGTTATCGCTATTTTGAGAGTTATAATCTTATCTACCTTCCTAATTAATCCTACTACTGCGTCCTTTAACAAACTATCTACAAAAATAATTTTTACGTTTCTTATTTTTCCCATTTATCAAAACTTAAAACCTGAGTTCTATATTATTTTTGCCTTCTCTATCGATTTTGTCTTTTGTAAGCACAAAACATTAATTCTTCTTTTAATCATCGTATCAACTATCTCTATTGTTTTGCCAATGAGTATTCATACATTTCATATTCCAAATCTAATACAATTAGTATTTCTATAATGTATACTCTTATACAACTTAGGGTGTGAAAACTCTTGTACATTTAACAATACACTCAAGTTCTCATATAGAAATAGTGGCCATTACCAATATGTTACAGTCGGACTCTATAACGCGTTCCTTTTGGAGAACAATCTAACATTAACATAATAGTTTAACGAATCCATACATAACATTTGCCTTTATTTAACATTGATTAGCAACATAACGCAACCCTCCTTTATTTAGCTTGAGTGTGGCCATGGCAGAGTTTATTCGCCATGGGTAGAGTTGTTCAAATAGAATGAGAGCGATAGCAAAGTTTATTCGCCATGGATAGTGTTGTTCAAATAGAATGAGAACAAGTACAAAAAAACACCTATCAAATATTAGTCTGAAATGAGACATTGCCTTAAAGAGGGATGTGTGCACATAACTTTATCAATCAGCTACATACCTAATTGATAAACATGCAACAATCATCCTTGAGTAGCAGGATATTAATCCAATTAAAATTATTTCTGATGCAATATGAAAATAGGAAAGGACTTTATCAACCCTTGTTCAATTCATTAATAATTAACTTCGGATAGAAATTGAAAAAGATTTATCGACTCTTTTCACGTATTTAAAAAGGAGTAAACCAAAAAAGTTGCAGTGGTTCAATGCTATTTTAAACTCAATAAATATTATCATAAAGTTATAGAGATTAAGTACTACCTCGAGCACAAAATTCCATGGACCAAATCATACAAGCCCCAAGTTGAAATGGAAAGAATCTGAAAGTGACGCCAAATTTACTACAAAAAATAATACCCAATGTTTCTGCTTCATTCAATGACCCTCCTCCTAAATCAAAGATCTTCTAAGTCAGTTGAATATCTTCAAAAGGATCCCAAGATAACTTGGTCCCTTTAAGAAGCATCCCTAATAACCATAAGATAACCAACACCACTATTTTCTCCTAAGAACAAAGAAAATTTTTACAACCTTTACCCCCAAGAGAATCCATGGGGAGGAGAGGCGAGCTCAAATATAGAGTTCTCCCTCATTTACCCCAATGGAAATCCAACGAAGAGGCATCAAAATGCTTCTCCATGGAGACATTTTTTTTACTAAAAATTCATCTAACCAAAGCCCAATGGATAAGATAATGTAGCACTAAGAGGAGCAAAAATCCCCAATTACGTCTCCGTCATCTTTACCGCTCAAGATGCTTAGGAGCAGTCGGCAATTTGCGTGCAAGGTAAGGAAAGCAAGTTGCGAGTAAGGATAATCAAGCGAGTGAACACCATCACTGAGGTGGTACATAGTACTCAGGCAGTAAGCATTTGATTTGCCCTTTAACAAAGATTGAAGGCTACAATACAACATTGTGGGGACTTGTGTATAATACCAAAAATTCCGGGTGATGTGGTGAGGTCACAGGAGGCAATGGGACAATATGTTTGTTTCTCATTCCCTCTCCTTCAACAAAGGTAGGATAAATAGCCACAATGGAACCCCCACCCCCACCCTGCTTTCCTCTTTTCTCCCTACCCTATTTTATTCCCACTAGGTTGGGTAAACAAATCATAAGAGAACAACCAAATGACTGTTACTTCAAAGAATGGTTAACATGCTATAAATTACTTATACATTATAACTCATTTATACTCTAAGAGAACTCAAGAGAAAATTAAGTTTTATAATCTACTAAGAATACAAGATATTGATTATTCGATTACAAATCCATATCACTTTTATGGATATGTATCCAATATTAAGTACAATATTAGTACTTATTAGTCTCATCTTATAAACCTAGAGAGAGAGAGAGAGAGAGAGTTGTTTCTCTTGTTTTTTAGAATAGAGCTCTATTGAGCATATATGAGATACACATTTGGATATTAATTATATTGACATAAAGATATTAATTATTCTAAGTAATTGATCCCGAGTAAGGGTAGTGTTGCCAAATCAATATAACGAGTGTGGTCTTCATCTAATCATCCCTTAGGAGATGATCACGACCCAGAGGTCTCGGCCCCAAGAGTCCTAGCCTAGAGGTTTCAGCCCCAAGATTCCCAACCTAGAGATTTTGGTCCCAAGGATCCCAACCGCAAGTTCTCAGCCCTAAGGATCTCAACCTAGAAATCTCTGCCCTAAGGGTCCCAACCTAAAGGTCTTAACTCGGTCCCAGAGGTCCTAGCCTAGAAGTCTCAGCCCCAACGGCCTAGAAGTCTCAATCCCAAGGGTCCCAGCATAGAGGTCTCAGCCCCAAGGATTCCAACCAAAAGATCTCGGCCCCAAGGATCCCAGTCTAAATGTCTCGGCCCCAAAGGTCCCAAGTTTCAACCCTAAGGGTCCTGACCTAGAGGTCTCGGCCCAAAAGGCCTCATACTAGATGTTTCGACCCCAAAGGTCCCAGCCTAGAGGTTTTGGCCCCAAGGATCTTAGCCTAAAGGTCTCGGTTACATAACTTTGAGATGTCTCAGCAACACATGTTGCTGCGGTAATAACCCCAACCCTCGACGGCCTGAACAAGTCAAGCCTACTATGCCACTCAAGCCCAATTAGGAGGCATAGACGCTGTCTAGATCAGGCCAACCGCAAGTTTAAGACCAGGTCTCTCAACCATATCCCAATTGCACTAAAAGGGATAGTAAAGTTCTCTCATGAGATAGGACATAATCCAAAGATCTGTCTTCTACGACGAAGGATCGGATCCTCCTTTTAGATAAGATTTAGGGCACTTCAAATAAGAAAGGTGAACATCCCGATATGACATGAAAAAAAAACTCCTAGATTTGTGACCCTTAAATTTTGTCCCGTAGTTCTGTAAACTTGAAGTTGCTAAACTTTTTGACAACATCAATAATGATTATTATAATTCATATTTTTGTGGTTGTAAGCATG
>JBBMKF010000007.1:5906800-5917492 GCA_037834155.1 Curcuma caesia | reverse complement strand
TTTCTTATGTTGCAGATTCAATTAAAAGTTACTAAGGGAACGGGAAGCAGCAGGAAGGGCTGATGATGGTGTGTGTGATAGTGACTTAGCAGGACGATCTCATTACTCTCTATATTCTGAATCTATACTTGCATGTGTATGTTAATGATGTTAAAGAAGGTTATGTTAAGTTCCCTATGGAATGGAATTTTGAATACCCTGACATGCATGATTTAGGTTGGAATTGGAAAGGTTTACTAGTACAGTTTCCTATTGCATATGAATACAAGAATGTATGTACAAAAGTTTTAAGTTCCGCTGCAATGCTCATGATTCATATGCATGGATGAATGAATGAAAGTAAAGTAAATGTAACGTCCGTCTAAGCCACGTAAGGGCGGGCGTTACAAGGCGACGATCCCGAAACCTCGGACAGAGGCCGGGCCTGCACCGCTTGCTGATCAGCAACGGCGGTCAAGTTCTTCTGCTGTCCCGAACCCTCAGACGCGGTCACTGCTGAGGTTCGGGCCGAACCAGTCGGCGATCTCCATGTTGCTAGGATAGTCTTGTCCCACTTAAGATACTTGTTCCGGGAGGAAGCCATCCAGAATTCATCTGCCACCAGAGAAATAGAACTAAGTTAATGCTCATGGATGTCATAAAGGGAAATAAATACTACCTACCGGCTGAGACAACTTGGCTGCTACCGGACTTAGGCCAGCCCAGTGCAAAAGACCTTCCTCGCCCACTAGTCGGTCTACGTCATACTGAAGGCCCGACAACAGCTCATACGCCTCCCGACAGACCGAGCCCTCCTTGAAGGAACCTAAGGGGGGTTGACTCGGGAGCTCTCTCAGCCACTCGATTGTAAGGTTACAAGGACTCGGTGGGCGAAGGAAGAAGAACCATTCCTTCCAGCCCCTGTGAGAAGTCGGGTAGTTATCTAAAAAATTGTGACTGACTCGGGCTGAGAAGTAAAAGACACCTTCTTCTTTCATTTTTGGGAAGAAAAAGAAGTGAAAGATGCGAGGATTGGGAGGGATCCTGTAGACGTGGAACACCAGAAATGCTCCGTACAAGAGGCGAAAAGAATTCGGAGCTAGTTGGTTAAGGGGAATACCAAAATACCTAGAAATATCTAGAAAAAACTCAGGAAGCGGAAACCTAAGCCCCCCCCTCTAACTGCCCTAAGAAGAATGTGATGCAACCGGAAGGAGGAAGACTAGGACGATGATGACTTTTGGGGATTTTGATCTTGTACTCTCTAGGGACACCAAACCGCCGCCTAACTTCTAAGCGAGACTCAGTGGTAAAGATGGATGACGTGGTCTCGTACCACGCTTCTTCAGACCCCGAAGATGAATCCTCCTCCAGTGACTCTGATGAGGTTCCTCCCCCCGATGATGGCGATGACACCCAAACCCCCTCTAACTCTGACGATACCCAAATGGATTCCGATGAGAGAGACATCCCTGACAAACCCTAATAAGACACGGGAGAAGACGAGGACAAAAAACTAGCCTGACAACGGGGAAGCGATGCGCCATAAAAGAGGGAGGAAGGATTGTTGTCCAGGGTGCAATTGCAAGACACAGTTGCTCTGCAACCGCTGTCCCTTCGCTTCTTATTCAAGGCAACGATGAATCTGCACCCTCCGATCTGGAGGAACTAAAAGGGCGGGAGTTGATGTGCGCCGCCCGATAGGCACATTTTCCCAGAAAAGATCCTATACCCTAGTGATAATGATGTGTTAGTCACATCAAAAATAGTGTTTCATTAATGACGCACCTCGTAAGCAGTGTGTGCCTTACTGCGCACGTACGATCCGTTACCCCGCTGGCAGTGGCCCCTCGTCCCTCACGTGGTCGGAAGGCACTTCGACTCTCACAAAGGAAAAACCCGAATCAAGGGGTCAACATCTCTGTCCAGGCGGTCAGATCGACGTTTTTTGCGTAAATAATCTGCCTGCGTGGACCAGTCGATATCGCAGCACAACAAGGGTGAGAGCAAAGATTCGAGTAGGATAGTAATCCTTGAAGAACCTGAGTCGAGCATGCGGTACACAGTTCCCATAAAAAACACATAAAAGACCACTCGAATAAAGGAGCATTTCCATTTCAGTCTAGATTTACATGGACATTACAGGAGACCTCTCCTCTCAGACTCAGGCAATCCGCTCCAGACTTTATCTATATCTAGCAACTCGGGGTCGAAGTCTGGAGGGAATATTTGAGCCTCGCCGACTTGCTTTATCGCGCCTTCGAACCCGCGCTGCAACATCACCGCGGCCTTCTGCTCGAAAAGGTCGATGTACTCAGCGGAGTGCAACCAAACGTCCTTGGCCTCCTGCAAGCGACTCGATTCCCCTTCCTGATAAGCCTTAAGGTCAGCCATCGCTTGCGCTGCCTCGGCCCGTGCCTTCTCCAGTTCCGCCTCGATGCGCTGCCGTCTTTCCTTTTCTTCCTCCAGTTGCTTCTGTCGTGAAGCTGAGCCTTCGAGTATGCGGGACAGCTCTTCCTCCTGCTCTCGATTTGTGCGCGAGCCAAAACCAGTTCGGCATCTTTCGCCCGAGCCGCTCCTATCTCCTTCTCCAAGGTAGCCAACTTGTCCCGTGCCTCGTCGCGCTCTCGAAGTAGCTCCGAGTCCCGGGCCGTCAGTTTTTCCAGCTCTACCTTCACTGATACAAACTGGCGGTTCAGGCGATTCAGCCTGTGGTGTACCTCCAAGTGCTCAACCCAGAACTGTCAATCAGGGAGGAAACGGGTTAGCCATACTATTAGCAAGAAGTAGAACAGGAAAACCTTACCCTCAGGAGGTGGAAGTTGCCACGGTAACAAAGCTCTGCAGTTGTAGCCCCGATGTAGGACTCAGAACCCAACACGGTCCGGACACGGTTCATCACGCTCAACATGTCGTCGGGCGAGATGGGTTCGTCTGCCGGCACACGCGTCAACTGCATGGCCCGAAACTCCCTTCGGGAAGAGGGCATTTGCCCGCCTTCGGATGATTCAGCAGGACTAGGCCCCCTCAGCCTTCGATCGCTCGGGGCTGAGGGCGCTTCCGTGGTCTCGGCTTCGGATCTCGGATCGGCCGGAGACACCCTTACAACTTCCTCCGACGGAAGAGCCGACTCCACCAGCAGTGGTGAGACCTCGAGATAAGGAGTAGGCCTTCCCTCCTCAAGCCCGGGAACCGGCGCTTCCTCCGTCTCCGGAGCGGGATGTGACAGCTCAACATCCGCCAATGGTATTTCCAGGTCGGTGTTAGCGGGCCGATCCGTCCTTACGTGCTCCGGGACTTCTTTCCCCGAGCGGGAAGCTGTCGGGGTTCTCTTAGGGTGGCTGGAGGTCTTGGATGGCTTGGAAGGCTTTTGTTTCTCCCCGGCCACCTTGGCCTTCTTGTGATGATCGGATTCTTTGGACCGGCTCGGTCTCTCTTCCTCCGATGATCGGTGGTGACGTTTCTTTTTGGAGGAGGATTTGGAAGGTTGGGGAGGGCGTTCCTCTCGGGATGATCCGGTTGGGTTCCCGAGTCTGCCCTGACCAAAGGAGCCTCTTGATTGGCTGGTTGAGTCTCGATTGGCTCCCCTTCGACACGGACCTCTCGCGCAACCTCCGCTGCGGGAGCCTCGGATGAGGCATGCGATTTCAAGAATGCCCCGAGGACGGTTCGGTCCCACTTCAAGTACTTGTTCGTTGAAGCTTCCATCCAAATGTCAGCTGCAAAAAGACAAGAGCATTCAGTCAGTTATCACATAAGAACTAGAGCACTCGTTGCTTACTGAAAGGTCTCATCAGCTCGGCAGCAATCGGGCTTAGGCCGCCTAGATGTAACAAACCCTCTTCAGACAGCAACTTTTGAATGTTGAACTGCAAGCTTTTCAGTAAAGCAGGTGCATCCCCGACTTCCGAATCGGTCTTAAGGAGTCGTAGGCGAGGCGGAGTCGGGAGTTCTCGTTGCCACTCGGCCGGAAAAGAGACAGGATTCGGGAATTGAATAAAGAAAAACTTCTTCTTCCAGCCCTTATGCGACGACGGGTATTCAGCTATGAATTTAATGCCGGGCTTGGCATTGAAATAAAATACACCATCTTCCTTCTTTTTCGAATAGAAGAACAAGTGGAAGACAGAGGGGCGCAAAGGGATTTGATACAAACGAAAGATGAGGGCGACTCCGCAAAGGAGGCGAAAGGAGTTAGGGGCGAGCTGGTTGAGGGGGATATGAAAATAAGTCGAGATGGTCTGGAAAAACTCCGGAATCAGAAACCGGAGACCACCTTCCAGTTGTCCATAGAAGAAAGCTAGGCTACCTGGTGGAGGCAAGCAGGGTCTCTGATCCGGACCAGGCGCTAAGATCCTAAGGTCCGCGGGGATCTCGTACGCTAACCTAGTAATGGGGATAACTGCGGGGGAATAGGTGGACTTCATGGACTCGTACCAGGGACCCTCAGTGTCATCGGAGGTGCTACTAGAAGGCATTCTCAAAGAAGGAAAAAAGAAGGAGAAAAGAAGAGCCACACTTACGTGATCAGAAAAAGGAGACGTGACGGTCGGAACTCGCCGGAGGGGAAGACGAAGAGGCAGACACAGAAAGGGAATGAAAGGAATGAGATCGCGTGGGCGCCGCACGCCTGGCAACTTAACATATATATCCGTCGCCCTAATCAAGCAGAGCCGTTCGATCCAGCGGCGGAGAAAGGGCGGGAACGCACGAGGACCGCTCGATGGGTCCAATTTTCCAAACTGATCCCCTACGCCATGATGGTGATTCACCTGTCCCGTCGGACATCGCGCTCGCATGTTGCCATTAATGACATATTGGAAAAAGGTTTGACACGTCATCAGGGGATAAAACCGTTATGGGCTCGATGAACCATGCAGGTCTCCCCGCATGCATCCCCACCAGGTCCGGATCCAGCACCACACTGGTCTAGTCAGTCAAACTCCTTTCTCCTTCGACTAGACTAGAGGGGAGGCTTGTGTTATGGGTGTGTATGTCGAGCCCGATTAGTCGAATCAGACGGAAGATATTGGGCGCAGGACCACCGTATGCCTCGAGTGGGTCCAGGCGGCTCGGTCCTCTATCACCCGCGGTTCCCCTATCGAGACGCCGGTGTCCAACTGCAGCCAGCTCACTCGGCTCGGATACCATTGTACGCCTCGAGTGGGTCCAGGCAGCTCGGCCCTTTATCGCCTGCGTCACTTCCTCCTCGCCTGTGTAGATCCGCTCGGCTCGGACGTGTAACCTGAGACCGAACCGACCCGCTCTCAAGCGGATATGCAGCCAAGCTGGGGCAATCCCCATCGATCTCCTACGTCATCCGCCTCTTCTAATCCTGGAAAAGACCACTCCCCTATCGTACGGTTATGAATGTTCTTCTGACATATCAGTGTGTTTTCAAGGTAAATCCTTAGTAGATAAGGAAACACACTCCTATGAACGCTAGGCAGCTAGGGGACATGAGGGTGGACCATACCCTGTTTTCTGACACATTCATAACGACGATGAGACTTTGGCCACGTCTTGGATGTGACTTCACGCCATCAAACCATATAAAAGGTCAGTTGGCTATCAGAGAGAGGTATGCAATCTCACACTACGCTTCTCCATTTCTCCATTTTCTTCTTCTTCCTCCTCCTCCGCAAAAACTGAATTAAGCATCGGAGTGGTCGTGCCAGGACGCTCCTGGCCTTCCATCTCACCTTCCTCTTGTGTGCAGGTGTTGCCCTCAAGCTCTCCTATCTCCTCTCCCCTCCCCCTTTGTTCTAGCAGTCTTGGTGTTGAAGAAGGCGATCGAAGCTTCCTGATGCAGATCTCAACAGGAACATATAGAATCATTGGAGGCATAATTGTATCAATAATTTTTTCATTTTTAGTATTTGATAATAAATTTAAGTTGATAAAACTAAAGTCATAACCTTTTCTGTTTTGTCCCTCTAATTTTAAATTAGGTTTCTCCTAATCTCAACAAAGGAAAACAGGATTTTCTTCCACTTAAATATTTCCTCTTCTTCTTTTTATTTATTATGTATAAAAGATACACCAACTATCTCCTAATAATTATCTTATGCAGCTACAATGACCTTTACTTGTATTTAAATTCCTAAATAGATTTCATGCACAAATACCAAGTCTCATGGTCATATTCTCATGTTGTAAAAGGAAATGATACTTAGCATGAAAAATCCCAATATGAATGGAGCATGACACTTACATTGACAGTGGGTTCCACTGACATGCAGTGGGACCCATTGTATGTAGTTGTGAGTGTCATGTTCCATTCATGTTGGATTTTTCATGCTAAGTATCATTTCCCTTTTGAAAATCCATTTTAAACTTCTCATATTGAATCAATTGACTAAAACCCATGCATAAGTAATTGCTTTTAAGAGAAGATAAATCAGTCATAATATCAATTGACTTCTACTATGTCTAGTCAATTGAAACTTTTAGTTCCCAAGTGGTTTGGTGCAATCACAAAGTTTTAATATTTGGATAAAAGATTTAAGTTAGACCTTGCTTTGTATGTTTAAGTGTGAAAGGATTTTGGTATACATACATGGAGTACCCAGTAGTTTAAAGTTTGTGGAAGATTAAAGAAGGATGGTATAAAATACCTAAGAGATCATAGGACAAGGAGCATCCGAGGTGGTTGTGTTTGGGAAGCATAGTACCTAAAGTGGAGTGAGAAAGATGACATGGGTAAGGCATTCGAGGGATGAGAAACTTAGTGGAAGATTATAAGAAACACACTACAAAAGTAGATCAAGATGGATGACATGGGAAGGGAGGTAGAGGACTGAGTGCACATAAGGAATGAGAGTCTTAATATAAAAAGGTCTCATAGTAGAAGACAATTATTGGTGAGCTAAAAGTTGAGTGAAATTATACTTAAGTTGGATAGACTCAATTTAGGCAGACTCTACCAAAGTATGCCAATGAAGCATTTCATGGGAAGAGGTTTAAAAAGGATCTAGAAACCATGAACAACACTACGTGACCTAATTGTACTATTCTAATGTGCTTATTTGCTATTATATATCTCTTGTACTTCCATTGATAATCTTATAAAAGGCTTCTCCACTAGAAGATTATAGGTCGTAAACTAGAAGCGGAAGGGTTGTTGAACCACGTCGAATCACCGATGTGATTGTGTGGTGTGCTTGTGCATATTTGTTTATGTTTTTTGTTATCAAGCTATTTTTATGATCTTGCTAGAATTGCAACAAGAGAAAATGTTATTTTCATTTGCAAACATGTTATTCACCTCGCCTCCTCTAGCACTCACATTACCACACAATCACCATTTGAACCAACAAGTGACATTAGAGCCGAGATGCTTTGGAAAAAGTCTATCCACTTTTCAAGCAACAAAGAGTTACAGTTATCTAAAGCCAGCAAGTGGTATTAGATGGAATACTGCCCAGAAGGACTAACTATCGATTGAGTAATCAAATTTTGAGGTGGCTAGAATGAGCATCCACTCGTCAAAATTCAAGGAAGAATTCTCAATTTGGAAACAAAGGATGGAAGTATTATTCAAAATAAAATTTGAAATTATGCTTATTATAAAATATGATTTTAAAATGCCCAAGGACATGGATGGAAAGGAATTGGAAGAATATTTATGAACTAAGAAGTAAAAGGGCGAGTTCACAATATGAGAGAAGTTGTTAGAACTTCAGGAAGACACCTCGGAAGCAAAAACTAATCAAATGGGACCTTCTATGAACTCAAACCAGCAAGCTAAGATTAGAAAAGGGAGAAACTGTGGCAAAACTCCATGCAAGACTCAAGGATCTAATCACATGTTTTGATAACCATAGCGAGATAATATTTAATCGAGATATATTAAGAAGGCAATAAATGTTTTTCTCAAAATACCTTAGTGGGTTTCCATTGTCAATTCTTTTTTACATATCAAAAAATCTTCAGGTAAGCAAATACAAAAACGGAACTTTTATCAAGACTTTTTTTCACTTGGTTTCACTTGATTTCATTAGACTTGAAAAGCTTCCTTTCCTTCCTTACTTGTAACCTTCAATTTTTGTTAACAATTACAATTCGGCTTTAAGGTCAATTGATTGCCTTTAATCGGTCAATTATTTTGCGATTGCTCTAACTTTTTATCTGATAATGGATCGGCTAGTGGACTCCATCTGCTTTTAGTTGACTGCCCTAGCTAGCAATGAATACTTTAATCGATTGCTACTATTCCTAGTCAACTAATCTATTGTAGCTTATAGATCATTTAAAGGCACCTACCAACATTTGTTACATCAACAATTTTCGTGCAACTTTTTGTAAGAAGAATAGTTGATTGTCTAATCAAATGAACTTGCCCAATTCAACTGCTTAGTCAATTAACCCATGAACAAAAATATTTCGTTCTCTTCAACTTGAATCAACTACCTAGTTCACTCACCTATCGGTTGACTAAATCAAACTTTCAATTGATTGGATTATAGACTACGATCAATTTTAAGATTGAGTCATCACATATGTTAAGGTCTACCCAAAGATCACTTGTAGACTTTTATCTCACTTAGACTCCCCTATAAAGAGGTTGCGCTTCCATGACATCCTTATCTTGCCAAGAAGCCTTACCTTCGAGACATGTTCATCTTGCTAAGAAGTCTTGCCTCCAGGACTTCGTTTCCAAGTGAGCTTACTTTTGAAACTTTGTTCATTAGCTTGGTATCTAATTAACTTTAACTTACACTTTCTAAGTATTTGATCAATCTTGACTTGTCAAACTTCCACTTGCATATCATTTGATTAACTTCAACCTACTAGACCTTTCACTTGCAAAACACCTAATCAATCTTGATTTATCAGGATTTTCACTTGTTAAGTATCTAATAAACTTTGATTTGCTTAGTCTATCATCTATCAAGTATTTGACTTTTTCGTACTTAGATTTTTTTGATTGCTAAGCCTCTAGTCAATCTTAACCACTTAAACTTCTCTATTGCTAATACTTGTGGAACTTCTTCAATCCTAGCACATGTTTGATTCCTCCAATTATCAAGTATTTGATCAATCTTAACTTATTTGACAAACCATATTAATCCAACTTAAACTCTTAAGGCCAAACATAAACTTTTGATAGAGCAATAGAACACCTTGATTGATCTCAATCACTTAGGTGTGATTGTGTTAGCAATCTCACCAACCATCACTTAGTTGAACTCAACCACTTGGAGTATGATTGTACAAACTTCAAGTATCCAAATTTGCCATCCACTACACTTGCATTAAGTTGTCAAGTATTTTGCATTTGCACATTTGCGAAACTTCATCAACAAATACAACATTAACCTAATTTATAATTGATCAAACTCGACCACTTGTATATGATTGCACCCACACATGCACCTTTCCTCCTTCAAGGAAATGTGTTTTCTTTCTCATCCTCCCCCATTAAAATCCCTACACACTAGTCTCAACGATTCCTTTATCATTTTCCCTCAACCACCATCCCTTCGATGACTCCTCTAATAGTGATTGCAATGTAATCCTAAATCTCACACTGTTTAAGTTCAACAATACTCAATAGGTGTTAGATCCTAAATGATGGGTGAAAATAATGTAGGATATTTTGGAGAGTAAGGGCACTTTTCTAATATATTTTTAAAAAGAAGGAGGTCATTTTGAATTTTCCCCTCTAGAGTTAATCTCATCTATACTTCATGTATTTTGAATTTGTCCTCCCAGAGCATGGTGTGATGGTAAACAATAGAGTGTTTTCCCCAAACAATTAAGATTCAAAATTCACGCAGCACATGCATACAACGTTTGAACAACTAGTGATGTTGAAATGTTACATCGGGAGCCATTTCATTTCTTGAATTTATTTGAAGGACGAAATATGAAACCAGATCATCCATCTTGGTATAAAAAAATCAATAAATATACACTACATGAAAACAATGGCATGAAACTTAACATGAAAGGTGTGGCAAATCACATGTGTCATGTCACGTGGCCTTTTCGGCCGAACAAAATTAGGAGGCTTCTTCCTCCTCCGCAGCAAAGACACCCTTTTCGGCAGATTTCTCTCGTCGCAGCTTCTTCCTCCTCGAACGCGACCGCTGCAGCGAACGCGAGAACGCAACTTCTTCCTCCTCACAGCAGAGTTCTTCCTCCGGCGCGGATTCCTCCGCAGCAACGAGCTTTCTTCCTCCATAGCAGGGGGCTTCTTCCCCGCAACAATGAGCTTCTTCCCTTGTAGGCTTGAGGCTTCTTCCCCCATCTACTTGAAGCTTCTTCTCCTGCAACCAAGCTCTGAGCCATGTGGTATGAAACTTTAGTATTTTCCCTCTTCCTCAATTTTTTTTTGTTCGAACCCTAATAATGACACAAGCTGCTGCAGTGAATGAGCGCCGCTCGAGCTTCATCCTTCGCGACTCCTCCGACAAACGTCTTGATCCTCCACCACCCCAGACTCTAGAGAATCCTTTCATCCCGGAAGCAAAGGACTTGTCCCACGATTCCGGCAAACGTCCTGATCCTTTTCATCTCTAACTATCTTGAGGACTTGTCCCACACCACCGGAAGCAGAGGTAAAGTCATTTACCTTGACTTTTAACCACCTTTCTACCTCTATGAGGTAAAGCCGGGAGCAGTAAGTTCACCCCCAACAAATCTAGACTCCTTTTCTACTAGTTCGAGTTACCATTGTGGATCCATCAGCTTCTGAGCTAGCAGAGT
>JBBMKF010000007.1:5826137-5841924 GCA_037834155.1 Curcuma caesia | reverse complement strand
TTTTGTTTTGGATGCATGTTGTGGATCTTTAAAGTTGAATCCACTAAAAAGGAAATCCGAAATACCTCCTGTGTTGAATGATGCTCCAAGAGTTGATGGTTGTTATGTGAGAAATCATGACCACTATGATGTACAACTCAAGACTGCTCAAACTGAGAACTTAGCTTTCATATTTACATTTTTGAAGCCCAAGTGTGCCCTTTGGGATTGTCTAAAACCCGCTCAAGTTTCTGAATGGCACCAAGATTGGAACACTTCTGGTTCTTCAAGTTCCTCAATCAAAGGAGGTTATTTTGCTTGCTGCTTGTGAAGCCCACAAGACTCTTCCACAAAGTGTTGAATTTCCTGTTGATGTGTTCACAGCCTGCCTCATTGCCCCTATTAAAATGGTATTGCATTGGTTTTGCTCTTGATCTTTGATTTGTGATTCACTCAATTACTCTCTTCTTGATCAAATCCCTGGGCATCAAAATGACCGAAAAACATTTCTAGGGGAGTTGAATTGGATTTTTACGGCTATCTCACTGACACAATTTTATGGAATGCACTGCTTCATGAATTTTTTCAAAGACGGTTTAGGCAAGATCTATCAGTTGCAAGTCTCTTTCACAATTTCTTACTTGTTGAGCGAATTATGAGAGTTGCCAATTGCTCTCCTATTTCATATCCATTGTCGTTGCCAACTCATCAACATCATATTCAGGATGTAAAGGACAATGTTGCTGCACTTTACTTGTCTAAACTTCCACAGTTGATTGCTGATCCAAATGCTGACTTCCAACTAAGCCCATTCTTCACTGAGCAACTCACAACTTTTGATGTGTGGCTTGACCATGGTTTCGAACACAAGAAGAAGGTGGAAGCTAAGAATGCTCTAGAGAACCACACCTACAGCATGAGAAATACCATAACAGAGGATAAAATTGGATCAAAGTTGGCTGCTGCCGACAAGAAGAAGATTGAGGATGCTATCGAGCAGGCAATTCAATGGCTTGATGGCAATCGGTTGGTAAAGGCAGATGAATTCAAGGACAAGAATAGCATTCATGATATCATTCTCACTGATGGATCAACAAGGATTCTCAAAGTCGAACAACTATAAGTAAATGTTGCCAAGTTGATATCAGATGATCTTCCTCCTATACTACCACCGGACACAACTCTAAATTTGAGGATGAGTTTTTTTCAACTTGGGGTGACTGATGCAGAATGATTTGAAAATTTTTATTATTAATTTTGATAATTTTTATTTTTAGTAATTTTTAGAGATTTTGGTATTTAAAGTAGTTTTGTAAAGTTTGTTTTTTTTTATTTTAAAATTTTTTAAATTCATTTAGGATTTTTAGGATTGAGTCTGTTAAGAATTTTTCTTAGACTTTTTATTAGGAATCTTTCTTTTCAAGTTTGTTAAAAAAAATTTCTTTTTATTAGAAATCTTTCTTAGAGTCTGAGTCTATATAAACATCTTATTAGTTGATGTTTAGGAAAAAGAAGTTTTGGTTTAATAATATTTTCAGCAATGCCATTTATTTCCCTATCTCTTGTTATTTTTTTGAATTAACAGGTTTTAGAAGATTATTTTTGACGTTCATAGTTGAACCAACGGATTTAATATTGCCCCCGGGATAATCACTATCCCGCCCGACGTCAGTTATCCACAGGTTAAAAAACTCAATTTACTTGGATTTGAAGTAATCCTCGTCACATCGGGTGCAATTGGTGTTGGTCGTCAGTGGCTTAGATATAGGAAGCTAGTCTATAGTAGGTACTGAGTATTCGATTAAAATCAAATCGAACAGAACCGAACTGAATTCATCAAAATTGAATCAAACTAAATTTTTTTAAACTAACCGAACCGATCAAATTTTTAAATAAAAATTAAACCGATAAAATATCAATTAATTTAATTTTTTAACCAAATTAACTGAAATTATTAATTTTTTTAATATTATAAAAAAATTTATCAATTAATTAAGAATTTATAAATTTACTTACTTATGAATTTATAAATTACTTCAATCTTTAAACTAACAAATTAGCTTTTGGCAATTTTGTTTCATAATTTAAATTTTATTTTCTAAAAGTAATATTTGAGTTATTTAAATACAACTGAAATTATAAGAATGTTTGATATTTTATTCTAGAACCTGTTCTAGGCTTCTTGATTCGCCGATAGTGTTTTATCTTTTCTCTTATTTTAGGTGGGAGTTGCAATTGTAACAAGAGCCGATGGAAGACTCTTGGAAGACTATGGGCTCTTTGTGAGCAGGTACGAAGGCCATGAACCAATTTTCTATTATTTACATGTGTTCTTAATGATGTTTCTAACTAAAGAAATTCTGAATCCATAGTCTGCTTGAGATAACAATTAGTTATCCACAGGTTGAAGAACTCAATTTACTTAGATTTGAAGTAATCCTTGTCACATCGAGGACAGTTGGTGTTGGTCATCAGAGGCTTAGATACAGGAAGCCAGTCCATAGCAGGTGCTGAGTATTCGATTAAAATCGAATCCAACTGAGCTAAATTAATCAAAAATCGAATTGAAATGAATTTTTTTTAAACTAACTGATCAAATTTTTAAAAAAAAATTGAACAAATCGAACCAATAAAATATCTATTAATTTAATTTTTTAACTGAATTAATTGAAATAAACAATTTTTTAAATAATATAAAAAATTTATCAATGAATTAAGAATTTATTAGTTTACTTACTTAAAAATTTATAAATTACTTCAATCTTTGAACTAACAAATTAGCTTTTGTCAATTTTATTTCATAATTTGAATTTTATTTTCTAAAATTAAGATTTGAGTTATTTAAATACAACTGAAATTGTAAGAATGTTTGATATTTTATTCTAGAAACTGTTCTAGATTTCTTGATTCGCCCATCGGGTTTTATGTTTTCTCTTATTTTAGGTGGGAATTGCAGTTGTCACAATAGCCGATGGAAGATGGGCTCTTAGAAGACTAGGGGCTCTTTGTGAGCAGGTACGAAGGCCATGAACCAATTTTCTATTATTTACCTATGTTCTTAATGATGTTTCTTACTAAAGAAATTCTGAATCCATAGTCTGTTTGAGATAACAATTAGTTATCCACAGGTTAAAGAACTCAATTTACTTGGATTTGAAGTAATCCTCGTCACATCAGGTGCAGTTGGTGTTGGTCGTCAGAGGCTTAGATATAGGAGGCTAGTCCATAGCAGGTGCTAATATACATAATTTTTTTTTCATTTATTTGATCATATTTAATCTAACACGAATCACTGATGAGTGATCATATTATTGTTACTATTTCTTTTGAAGCTTTGCTGATCTCCAGAAACCACAGTTAGAATTAGACGGGAAAGCCTGTGCTGCTGTTGGTCAAAGTGGCCTAATGGCCTTATATGATGTGCTATTTAGTCAGGCATGATTTTAGCTCTTTTATTGTTACATATTTGTCTTGTCAATTTATTAGACATTAAATGTAATTAATTAATCATATACTAACACAAATTTTCTTGCAGCTGGATGTGACATCATCTCAGCTTCTTGTTACGGATAATGATTTTAAGGATCCAGATTTCAGGATACAACTCTGTCAGACTGTGAACACTTTGTTATCTTTGAAAGTAATTCCTGTTTTCAATGAAAATGACGCAATGAGTACAAGGAGAGCTCCATATGAGGTATTCTAAATTTGATATAACAGCTAAAGACAATTTATTGTTGGATCTATGAATTTCTTTTTGGTGAATGTAATGCCATTATGATATTTCATAATTCCAGTTTATGTACTTCCCTCAAAAATGTTTGTTTATGCTCGTTCTTTTGTTTTTGAGGACTGGGGCGAAAGATTAATGTACCCAACTCAAATAGTTGGGAAAAACACAACTTTATGATAATGATGAAGAGGAGAAGGATAAAATCCAACTCTCTTTCATTACTATAATATGGTAAAAATATATATAAGTTAACTATAAACTGTACATAGAGGGTCAGGAAGTTACCTATGGATAGAGAAGGAAGCTAAGGATTGGTGGAAGGGGCAAGACCAGGGATGAAAGTGGGCCCCAATTTCCAAGACCGAAAAAACACAATGCAGGACATGACACAACCTCCATATGTAATATTCACACAGAGACCAAAACACCATCTGAGCACAGTTAAAATTGATCCAAAATGTTGGTGCATAACAGCACGGGAGAAGCTCAACTGTGATCATTGGTCAATCAGGAGAGAACTCAATCAGTCAAAAAAGTTGCAGAGTCATCAATGCATGTTCATCTCACTTCTTTTCTAGTTACGCATGTTTGAGCTGAAACAACTTTTGGAGTCTTTTGGGAACGTCGTGTTTCCTTTAAGCTAAAAGTAAATTATAAAATTGTAGTACAATGTATTGTACTTTGTGGAAGTGTTGCACAGTTCGAAAATTATTATGCGTCTAAATTAGTATAACATGTATGAGAATGCTAAGTGTGTGTGATATTACTAATATCATAAGTTCGGAAATTCCACCATCCACAAGCAAGGAAGTATAGTCTAATTGAAATGAGAGAAAATAGGTAATATGATATTGACACGTTCAAAGTCGCTGAATAGATTATATAGTTAAACAAGTTGAATCAAATAGGGTTGCAGGAAAACAAAGGGGACTTAAAAGACATGTTACTTATGATATAGAAAGTTCTATATAACAGTTGAAGAGGAAATTTGAAGCACATGTGATATAACTTTTGCTAGAGCAGTTGAAGTTTTTTGGAAATTTATTATACAAGTACTAAAATCTTTTCTAGTTATGATTTGGATATGAATGGTAGTATGTTTTATATTTTCAAGTGATTCATGATAAATTTGAACACGGAACCTTCTATCTTGTTTGATATATACTTTTAAGTGATAAGGGGAAGACATGTAGCTTGTTCTTCAAATTGGCATCTAATTTTACTGTGTGAATTTAAGTGAAAACATTTTTGTGGAATATGATATAGGATGTGTATTATCACTTTTTATCTTTGCAATCAAAATGATATTTTTTCCTCATTTGGCATATGCAAGAAGCCAATACACCAAATCTCATGTGCCTTGTATCATCTGCATGATGATCAAAGGCTAGGAAAGAAAGCTGTTGAAAAACCCAAATTGGTGAATGTACAAAACTGTGATCTTGATGTGCGGATGAGATATGCATCTGGAATACTGAAACTAGATCCCTGAAGAAGGGGCAATGCCTTTTTTCCTGGTTTTTCATTGTATTTATGTGGACTTTAACTATATAGAAAAAAGTTGCAAAGCAATGGTGACCTAGTTAAAACATGGGAGGAGGCATTTAATCATTTAAACTTTTTTATGTTGAAAATAAACTGCTATTCCTTTTAAAGAAAAATTTAGAGAATTTTGTTATTTCTTTGTGGATGCACAGAAGACCAATGGCCTGCCATGTTGGTTTTCAGATCTGATTCTCTTTAGATTCATGATGTGTATGTATTGTACATATATCTTCTTCCTCATCTACAGTCCTTTTGTATCTTGACCTTTAAATTGGTCCAATAAATCAGGATTTTGTTTTCTTTATCAAAATTTCTAACCCTAAGTAATTTTGGGATCCTAGCCTCTGTAAATTGGATGCATTTTGTTCAGTTAGTCTCTTTTGACCATGATATTCAATTAGTTGGCCTTTTATCTGAATAAATGCTTGTATTTGCAGGATTCTTCTGGTATTTTTTGGGACAATGACAGTTTAGCAGCCCTTCTAGCTCTGGAATTAAAAGCTGATCTTCTTATTCTGCTCAGTGATGTTGAAGGCCTATATAGTGGCCCTCCTAGTGAACCAAATTCAAGGCTAATTCACACTTATGTGAAAGAGAAGCATCATGCTGAGATAACTTTTGGAGATAAGTCCAGGGTAGGAAGAGGAGGCATGACTGCTAAAGTGAAGGCCGCTGTTTATGCTGCTTATGCAGGCACCCCTGTTGTGATTACTAGGTATGTTCCTCTTGCTTGGTTATTAATATATTTTTCTCATATACATTTCATCAATGTCTTGGAAATCGATGCTTCTTTGCCCATTCTTCACTGAATCCAAATCTACAGTCAGTAGTGATTCCTAATTAGCAGCAAGTCTTCTAAAACTCTGAATAAGTCTGTCTATTTTCACATATTTCGTTCTTGTTTGTTGAAGATGATCTGTGTGCCATATTTTCCTACTTGATGAAACAACATGATGAGCACGCAATGATTATTTCTGAATCCTATGCATTTTTTTTACTGGGTATTTAGTTTAGGCCAGATTAGAAGCGAATAGGATGAAGAATAGTTTTGTGTCAGCTGGCATGGGCAGAACATTTTGTTCTGCCTTGGAACTCACATGTTGAATGACCGGGAGTTAGTGCAACCTGTGCCTCTATCAATGGTAGTAGGGTTTACAATAATGGCAGAGCAGTTTTGGCGTGAGCCTTCAGGAGAAGTCTAGACATGCCGCAAGGTATGTGACTCCTCCTGAAGCTTCCAGATGCATGGTAACATCCGTGAGTCTTTGTGATGCATAGATGAGGTGTATGACTCTTCTAGATGCGCGGATGAGATATGCGACTCTTCTTGATGCATCGATGAGGTACACGACCCCTCGATGCCCAGTAAGGTATGCTACTCCTTCTCAATCATTAGCGATGTATGCAGCTTCTCATTTTCCTCTGTCACGTCATTTTCATTCTCTGCTTCCTTCGCCTCCGTTTAGTGTTGGTGCTTACAACTATCAGCGCTGACACTTATCTGGTTCATACGGCTCGTTTTGTTGGAAATTGAAACCCCAGATCAGAAAGAGATTTCAACCTTCACTGATTGTACTGAAAATTTATTGGTATTAGAAAATGTCTCTTATGATGATAGGTGAAAGCAATCAGATATTTTATATCATTATATCAGTCTTAAGCTAGAAAGCAGGCTGGAAATCTACTGTAATTAGTTTTAATCCTGAATACAACTTTGCATGTCATTGTTGAGTAAGATGGGATTGATAAAACTATATTATTTCATATAGGATCCACAAAAAGGTTTTAAAATACAAATCCATTGACAAGTGTGGATGGCTGGCCAGAACAATGGTGCCAACATCTGTACCATGTGGCGGTACAAGTTAGTGCTGGTTGGATCCAATCAATCAGAAGAAGAGAATTTTTGGATCAGTAGTAACTCATTAATTAATCTTCTAGTTCTCTCATTTGTGCTAGTAAATATAAGGGATTTTCATGTATTGTAGAAGACATGATTACTTGCCAATATGCACAGAGGAATGGGCTATAATTGCACTCTTCTTGCTAATATGCAGCAAGAGTAACGGGCTTTTGTTTTTATACTTGACTACATTTTATGTGTGAAAATTAAATCAATTAATTTTTCCTCACTAGAAACAGCTATAGAATGAATCATTTAGTTGTTGCACCACTGTCGCTCAAAAACTAACTTAGTGAAGTTGATTGTATGCTAACAGCAATTTGAGGAATTTTTTTTCTTGCCAATATGCAGAAAGAGAAATGAGCCTTCTTTATATGGTCGACTGCATTTTTTTTTTGTATAAAAATTTGAATCAATAATCTTTTTCCACACTAGCACAGCTATTTAAGAAAATCATTCGGCTGTTGCACCAACTTTATTCAAAAGCTAAACATAATAAAGTTGATTGCTATCTAACACCAATTTTTTTGGCCGTTGAAGTGGTTTCACCACTGATAGCATTCTAAAGGTTCTTCAAGGTGAGAAAGTGGGTACCCTTTTCCATCAGGATGCAATTAATTGGGGGCTGCCAAGAGAAGATAGTGCTCGTGACATGGCAGTTTCAGCAAGGGAATGTTCTAGGCAACTACAGGTACTGTATATCACCTCCAAGACAAGAGAGAAATTTTGGAATTGGTATTTTGCCATTGTAGTTCTGATTATATGATTGTATAATAGCTTTTGCTATAATTTAATTTTGTCCCTCCACCAGAGATTATCGTCAGATACCCGCAAGAAAATTCTAATGGATATTGCTGATGCTCTAGAGGCAAATGAGAAATTAATTAGAGTAGAAAATGAGGCTGATGTTGTTGCTGCTCAACAAGCTGGTTATGAGAAATCATTGATCTCTAGGTTGATGCTGAAGCCAGGCAAGGCAAGGGATTATCCAATTTTGTTGTTTGTTTGTGGCATTAGTATATTTCTAACTGTCTTCTATTTTTTGATAGATATCTAGCCTTGCAAATTCAGTTCGTGCACTTGCAAATATGGAGGATCCAATATCCTGTGTTTTGAAGAGAACTGAGGTCAGATTCTTGCCTGTAGATTACTAAAAATTTCTCCTGATTATTTGTTTAGTTGTTGATATCTTGCCTGTATAATTGTGATGATTCTGAGAACTTCAATCGAATTTGGTTTCTTCAAGGATATTATTTATTGTCTTGATTAGCTTTGAAATTCTGAGAATCTAAGGTTTGATATTGATTCAGGTTGCAGATGGTCTAATCTTGGAAAAGACATCTTGCCCCTTGGGTGTTCTCCTCATCGTTTTTGAGTCAAGGCCTGATGCTTTAGTTCAGGTAAAACATACAAATCAAATTTAACTCTCTTCTGGCAGACTAGCCAGGCTTGTGGGCAATATAATTTTCCAATGTTTGCCTATTCCAAAAATTTTGCTTGTGGAATCTAGTTATTGGTAGTTTCAAGTGGCAAAATGTGTGTATTTACGTAAAATAACATCTAAATGCTTTTTTGTCAAATACAAGTTTAGCTAATTGATAAACATTTTCAAGCATTCCATTCCAATAAATAGCAAGAAATGATATATCAGTAAAAATCTAGTAAACTTTGGCTTTCAAATTGACAATGATCTTCTTTCCATCGTATAAATGACATAGTACTTTGAAGGTGGAAAAGTCTTGTGTTATTCTTATGTTCAGAGCTTTTGGAGGAATAAAAGCTTGTTATACTGCTTGTCTGATACTCTATGCCTTTTCCATTTATTCTCTGGTGATGAACAAACTCTAGTCCATGTTTCACAGTACTGGTTGGGTCATACTGACTAAGGATCTGATTCTTGGTTTGCCTTCATGCGTTTCAAGTATTATTATTCATGCTGAATAATGATTGGTTAATAATGTATTTTTTTTCCATTTGTTAAGGCTGACAGTTGTACTTGTATCACTTTTTTTTCCTCTTGCAGATTGCATCATTAGCTATCCGAAGTGGTAATGGTCTTCTTCTCAAAGGTGGCAAAGAAGCCATGAAATCTAATGCAATCTTGCATAAGGTCTGTTTAGTGACCCAGATCTGCTAGAAATGTGTAAATAATTGTCATGCTTTTATGTGGATTCTAAATTTAGCACTGCTGTTTTATTTTCCTTTCATTTAATACCAAAGCACCTTTTAAAGTTCTTGTTTTCTGGTTAGGTCATTACGGAAGCAATCCCAGATGTAGTGGGTGAAAAGCTTATTGGCCTTATTACATCAAGAGAAGAGATTCCTGATCTGCTGAAGGTGAGTTAGTATTAGAAGAACATTTTGGCTTTTGTATGAGTTTTGAAGAATTTATTTTGTTGTAAATCCAAAATTTTCCTTTTACAAAAAAATTCCCAGCTTGATGATGTCATTGATCTTGTGATTCCAAGAGGGAGCAATAAATTGGTTACTCAAATCAAGGAATCCACCAAGATTCCCGTTCTGGGTCATTCAGGTTAGACAAACATAAAGTTGTATCTGCTATAGCTCCTCTTGGATCGTATCTTGTATGCAATATCTCCGTATCTTGTATGCAATATCTCCTTATGTTTATTATTCTATATATTGATCAAGTCTTAATGTTTGCTATCCAGATGGTATTTGTCATGTTTATCTGGACAAGTCTGCTGACATGCAAATGGCTACTCGGATTGTGTTGGATGCCAAAATTGACTATCCAGCTGCTTGTAATGCTATGGTAATCTCTATTCCACTGCAATAGTGACTAAAATTACCTTGCCTTTCTCATCATTTCTGCATTTCAGAATGGATTTGTACCTTTTTGTACCCTAAGGCTCAACATTCTTTGTTTAGTCAACTCCATAATGCCTCATTAATTGTTTCTAATCTGTTTATTCATGACGTACTTTTTTTTATAATTGGTCATTTTTACTTTCAGGAGACACTTCTTGTTCACGAAGATCTTTTGGATGATGAGGGGTTTAATAATTTACTGATAGAGCTCAAAAATGAAGGTCTGAGGATTATCATCAAATTTGCAATTTTTTTAATATACTAATGATTGACAGATCAAGTATGGGGTAGACTCAATTATGATAGCAAGACTTGTGCTGCAAAGTTTGCTGAGGATATTATAGTATCTGTCAAATTTCTTGCTTTATATCCATAGACATGTTAAATTTTGGAAATTTACTGCATGCACAATTTCAGGTGTTACTTTATTTGGTGGTCCTAGGGCAAGTAAGCAGTTTGGTTTTCCAGAAGCACCATCATTCCATCACGAGTACAACTCGACAGCTTGTACAGTTGAAATAATTGATAGTGTTCACGCTGCAATTGACCATATACACCGATATGGAAGGTATAATACTGCTCCACTCTATTTCATTTTTCTTTGATGATTTCTTTATCATATTTTATATAAAACACCAAAAACCAACTTCATTGGTATTTTCCTTGTGTTTCATTCTTTCAGCGCGCATACTGATTGCATAATTGCCGAGGACAATGAAACGGCAGAGATTTTCCTTAGTCAAGTTGACAGGTATCATGGTGGTGTCCTGTGCTAGATTATATTTAAGAAGAGAGGTTTCATTTGGTTTCATGTTTTGTATCATCATAATTATCATCAAGCTGTCTATGTCGAAACGATTCGGGGTTGGTTTCACTAATCTTATCCCATCATGGAGTTGGATGTTTCATGTGCATTATTTAATTCACATACATACTATTCACAATATTAATTTCTTGTCGTGTTTCACTAAGTATTTGAGGAGGATGAGCAAAGGGCACAAGATATGGAATGAATGTCAAACAATGAGGTCTGAGAGCGATGGGGAGGGATGAAGAGTTATGGCAACGAGTTGTAGAACAAAGAGAGATGATAGATGGAGAAATTGAGAAGGGAGAGAGATTTTTTACGAGTAGAGATGAGAGTGAGGTTGCCCGCCTTGGATGTTTGGATATCATGTACAATTTGAGAATAGGAAATATTATATTCCATTTATATAGACTCTTGAACTAAACCCAGAAGAACTAATGCAGGATTAAACCTACTAGTTAGACTAATAACCTTCTCAATCCACTATATTTAACAAGCACAAAAGGCCGGTAGACCTGTCAAAAACCTCATAGAGGCTAGAGGGAATAAATGTGAGCATAGCATGAATAAAGACAACAAATCCGTTGTTCGTATGGGATCCAAGGTTCGAAGTTTTGAAGAGAGGCAAACGGTGCTGCCTAAGAAGGGAAAATAATGCTTAGTCTGAATAATCTGTTTGCTGCTATTTCTATTTTAGTATGTACATATATAGATAGTTAAATGTCTAAGTTTTTATATATAATTTCAGTGCTGCAGTATTTCACAATGCAAGCACACGCTTTTGTGATGGAGCTCGTTTTGGACTTGGAGCGGAGGTAAGCTTTCTTTCCTCTCAGTAGATGATTTGTTTGGTGTATATAAAAATTTGGAATATATTTTTTTTAATGATATTTTTGTTTATATCTTGAGAAGGTTGGTATAAGTACAAGTAGGATTCATGCTCGTGGACCTGTTGGTGTTGAAGGATTGCTCACTACTAGATGGTAAGTTGCATACTAATAAACTCGACCTGCTCAATTGATTATAGTCTTCATTCTTTTCTTTACTCGTAGACCTTGTAGGATTGCTTGTGTTAGATTATAACTAAAGCCATTGGCCACCTTAGCTAGATGATTTTTGTAAAACTAAACCTGATGCTCCTCGTGAATAATATAAATAAAAAAAATTAGTATAGATTTGATAACCAAAAAAACCACGATGACAAATTCGACAATTTTACATTCTATTCACGAACCAAAAACTTAGCTTTTGGAGAATATTGTTTTTTTAATCAAAACATATATTTGTAAAAAGAAAGTATCAGAGAACAAATTATGATCTCATAGGAATTACAGGAGGATTTCACATGAACATAGGAATCTCATATGTAGAATCTATATATTCTCTTACGGTCATCTCATGGGTTTCGCATTAACATAGTTTCCAATTGTAATTTTTTTTATTATTCACAGATTACACAAGCAACACAATGTTCCCCTGATGCTTGTAAGTTCAACAAATATCTCGATATTTCCAGGATGGAGATAAAGCACAACTAACATTCAAGATTAAAATGAGCTAATGAACAAATATTTTGAACATTACATTGCAATGTGTATTAGTGCATAGCTAGTGCACTAATGAGATTGCATGGATACAAAGCTGCAGTAATTTAGGTAGTTAGAGACAATGAAAACTAATTATCCATTTGAAAAGAAACCCCAGTTATAATGAATAATTCGACTTTTTTTTTTTATGTTTAAGTGAAATTATGAGAAAAGGCAATAATCATGGTGTTGCATTTAGTTGTTGTAAAAAACAAAGTGGGGATAATTATTGGAGTTAATCTAAGGTACTACCCTCTGTCTTAATAGAGCATCATTTTTATCGTTTTACAACTAAGTATTCAACACTCTTCCTCAAATTAAAGCT
This sequence comes from Curcuma caesia, assembly GCA_037834155.1. Taxonomy (NCBI): domain Eukaryota; kingdom Viridiplantae; phylum Streptophyta; class Magnoliopsida; order Zingiberales; family Zingiberaceae; genus Curcuma; species Curcuma caesia. The sequence continues at coordinate 5,829,213 of JBBMKF010000007.1, read as the reverse complement.
AGTCCAATGATATTGTAAAACCCTATCTTATTATAAATATATTCAACTCTTGGACCTTTCAAACATGTAAAATAATTTGTTAACTGACCATTAGAAGTAACAAAAGTGATTATGTTCTCCTCGGAAAAAGAATCTAGCTAAATTTCTAAGACTGCTTCTTCCTTTTGACTTGATAGATGAGCATCCTAGTTTTTTTTAATGAAAATCCATGTAAAGGAAAAGGCAAATCCACCAGTTATGTGGCCATAAAAATTAATCTGTCTTTTTGAAATTAGAATCAAAGACACAAAATGAAGCTGTCAGATAATCTAACCACTGATTAGAAATTCTTCAATTCTGTTTGGTCCTCAATGTGCTATTGTTGTTTGTTATAGAATATTGCCGTCTGTTGCCTTCGCAAGTAACTTTGCTTGTCTTGATGAATAGACATCATAAAAATGCAACCTTTTGTGAATTTATAAAATATAAAGTGTTCTCGTTATTGTATCAACTTTGTCTTCTTCTTTCTAGGATTTTGAGAGGTAATGGACAAGTGGTCGATGGTGATAAGGGGTTAGTTTACACACACCGGCAACTTCCACTGGTAAGTCCCAGATTTCATTGCTTTTTTTCTCTTCTTATTTTTTGTAAATTCAGTCTGTTGAGATTTTAACTCTCTGTTTATGAATTCAGTGTGCTGATAAATTATAATAAAGCTTTGGGCAAAATAAGTTTGAGCTGATCCTGTTTGGTGTAGCTTAAATTTTTTTATTGACTATCGCAACCCTGAGATATTAGGATGTGTCTGTTATGGAATCGACGTTCATGCTTGATCATTGGCAATGCTACATGAAACATTTGTTTCTAAAATCAAGCGGACGGTCGAACCATTCCATTCTGCTATTCTTTGATCCTTGGGTTAACCAGTCGAACTAGCCAAGCAGTTTGGTTTCAACTTGAGTCTCATCCTATAATAGCATTTAGGTACAATGCCCATTAGAGCTGCTTCTTTAGTTATTGACATAATATATATAGTTTCCTCTAATTCTTCTGCTATATTATACTCATCCGTCAACGATTCCTTTTACAGGCAAACGAGCAACGAAATGGTTAATCTTTTGGCTTTTCTACTATTGCAAGAGTCGATCTCCAATATTCCTAAGAGTTTTTATTTCTTGCAGCCTTAGAACTCTCCTAGAGTAGTTTAGTTGGTGATTCATCAAATTGAGGTCACATCTACACTGTCCTAATAATCGTTATATTTATTTATTTATTTTTGATAAATTGCAAGCTTGGCTAGAAATTTCAAATGTGTTTTTCTTGATGTCTATTTGGAATCCAAGCATTACTTAGATTTGGCGGTTATTTTGAAGAGATGATACAATAAAATGAGAACATTCCATTTTGCCTCGTAATTTTTTAGCTTAGAAAATTATTTTACCTGCCAAGAACCCACAGTGGCAGCTTCAGAATAGATTTGGGGACTATTAAACGATAGGTGATAAAATGAATTTTCAAAACCCCTTAGAGCCAATCTTTCTGCATCGATCTCTCGTAGGATTGAATAAAAATTTGATTAAATTGATTAAATCAATTGAATTTAAAATTTTATTTTGATTATTTTGAAATTTTAATTATTTTTTTAAAAATAATTAATTTGATTAGATTTTAATTTTAAAATTTTTATTCGATTAAATTTAAATAAATTAAATAAATTCAGTTAAAAATTTAATTAATTAATTTTTATCTGTTTGATTTTTATTTAAAAATTTGATCGATTTAATTAGTTAAAAAAAATTCAATTTAATGCGGCATGTTTTTACGGGTGTGATGCAGTGGTAAAGAACTTAGAGAAGCAATAAGAATATTAAAATTTATTGGAGGTCCATTTTTGAGGGAAAACTAGGATGGAAGATTACTCTCAGAATTGATCGATCGGATGAAACCCTAAACTCATACACCTTGATTATCAATTTAAAAAAAAAAAGAGAAAAGTTATCACTGCTTGATTTCCAGAGACGAAGGAATATTAAACTAGAAAAGGACAATCAAAATTGTTCTTTTTTCCTTTCTAATTATTAGTAGTTTTCCTTTTGAGCCGAAAGATTAACCACAAGAACATTGAATAAGGTTAGATCACATGCAGAACCAGCCTTGCAGATCTTTGCTGATATCTCTTTGAGCACGCACAATTATCTTCTCTTAAAATTTTCATCACTACTTACATGTGGAGACTGCAAGTGTAGCCTTTTGATTTGTTTGTTAGAAAAATATTTGAAGAAAAAAATAGCATTCAGCAATTTGCAATATGTCTTTTTGGATCTTGTTTGTTTGATTCTGTTTCGAACATGATTCGGTCAGTATTCTGGGTTTTATGATCAAGGGTTGGGGTTAAGTTCTTGCTTATGTCCCAAACCAGGAATTCATCTCGGCCGGCTACGAATTCACAATTTCCTCAAAATTCACCTCGGTCGAGCTAATTCCGTCTCGAATGAACTCTTAATTGACTTACAATTTCTACATCCAAACATAACAATGGCCTTGGTGCCTCACAAAGAGAAGCTTCTTGATGGAGGAGGAGCTTGAGTCCATCTCAAAAGAAGCTAGCTGTTAAAAAGGGTGTTCAATCTGTTTCGAAATGATTAGTCACTCAAGAAAAAGCATGGACCCTCACACTTGACCAAAGAGCCGTTAAAAGGCACATGGAAGTGCTCAAGGGAGGCACCCTTCTCTTTACTGTTGCATTGCTTTGCTGGTGTGCCTGAGAGGAGAGGAGAGGAGAATGCAGCAACCCCTGCGGCTCGAGGAAGCATCCAAAGGGATCGCATTGATCCTTATCGATCAAGATCGATATAGGATCATGCGATCCTTTTGGATCCCTTCTCCGGCCACAATTTATTCCTACCATCTCCTCCTCCTCCTCCTCCTCGTTCCTTTTATGCTCGATCCAATAGCCAAAATCTTGCTGAATTCTGCAGGGAAACCAGATTTTGGTGATTTTGTTTTCCTTCAAAAATTAAAACTCTTTTTTTAAATTTTGTGTGATTCATTCAAAGAGCAGAAAATTGGAATCTGAATCAGGAGTGGAACCTCTTAA
>JBBMKF010000007.1:5774270-5788261 GCA_037834155.1 Curcuma caesia | reverse complement strand
TTACTATTTAATCAACATATACAGAGGTTATCCATGATATAAAATCAACATGAGTAAATGTCCTAAAGCATATGTGTGTCAACATGTATAAGTATCATCGATGGTCTAAATCAAAGCAATCAACTAAAAAGTGAATCGCTAGAGTCGTTATCCTTGGAGTATAATAATCTCATACGTCATCTATGTATGGACTAATCCTTGCCGGTGAAAAATATAATAAACACTGACCGTAGATTATATCACGCCATCATAATTCATGTGTACGATCAAGACTCTGAACCGCAAGCGAACACGCTACTACAATAACATGCGGACAATCAGTACTATGATATAAAACTAGACTCAATGTTTTCACTTTTAGAATGTCATTTTCTCTATTTATTACCATTTGGAAATTCAAGTTCATATCTTATCAATTAGTCTGAACGATCAATCCAAATCAACTTTTTCATATGAAAATATTAATTCATTTAAGTATCATCATAGGATTCACACATTAAAATCGTAAAATAAAAAGCTACGAGTATCAACAACATGAAGTACCAACAATAAGAAATGTTAACAAATATTAACAGAAGAGTAAGTTAGCACATCTATTTTGATTTTTAAAACAATCCTTCTCATCTTGATCTCCATATGAATCTCATGTGAACATGAAATATTTTTAATATCATTTTAAATCTTTTTTTAAAATAATTATACAAGTATATATATAATCTATTTCTCTATTTATTCATTCATAAGGAAATATTCAAGTCATTGAATTTACTCATTTTTATATTCAATACAATTTTTGAATATGGGTAGATTATCGTACTCCACTCAAACTCATATCTACAAACATATATTAATACCTTAAATACTCCAAATGATACTCAATAAAAATAATAACATAAACTCTGAACATATACTCATTCTTACATGTAACGATAGGAACTATCAGAGAGGAGGCTAAGAGTTCTTCTCTATTTCTTCTTTAGCTCTCTTTTGCTCACAGTGGTCAGCAACAACCGTGAGCGTCGATAATAGTGAAAGAAATATAGACACTACAAGAAAAATAAAAATTAATGATGGCATAGCGATGAAATTAAATTTCCATCTCTATATTAGCGACGGATATAGCTTCCATCGCTAATAATTATTTTAACAACAGGAATAAATTTTAAATTTATTTTCGTCGCTATTTCAATGATGACATACATGATGATCTATTTCAAATTTGAGTACAACATATGTGTATGCGGAACAAGTGTTAGAGTTTCGGAATTTAACATAATGACTCGAAGGCCTAGCTAGAACAAATATAATATTGGGGGTTACCTTTAGACAATTTTAATGTGAATGATGTATTTAATTAGGTAGGAATAACTTATGGCTTATTGTAAAAACTTCAACTAAGGCACTGTTAGTTTCAAGTCATGGTTTACTGTGGTAGTTTAGTTTCAAACTTTTTTTTCAATTTGACAAAATGAAATAAAATAAAATTTGATATTGTATATTTTTGTTTGGTTTCTGTTTGAGATTTACATATTGTTTAGGTTTTAAATTGTATCTTGATTTTTGATATCGTATTTGTGATATAGGTGACTGTTGGGATTGGAGTTTATATACACTTGAGTTTTCATTAGACACACATGTAAGTTTTTGCTCAACTCAATACACTATAAAAAATATACCTTTTGCGATGAATTTCAAAAAAAAAATTTGTCACAAAAATATTTTACGATAAAAATCTTTTCGTGGGTAATAATAGCTCATCACAAAATTTTACGACGAAAAAATATAAATTCGTCACTAATTTTGTGATGAAATATACTTTCATTGTAAAATTCATTACAATTTACAATGAAACTCATATTCGTCACAAACTTCCACAACTGATGTTCTACGACGGATAAATTTTTCATCGTAGAATTTTATGACGGAAACCTTTTTCGTCACCAAATCTGCAATGAAAATAATTTTTCATCGCCAATGAGCAACGAAAAATGTTATATTGCTCAACTTCTGACAAATCTTATTCATAGGAAATCAGTATTTATTTGATGACAAAATCATCGCCAAATTGGCAATGAAATCACATTTTCATTGTCAAATTAGCGATGAAACATGATTTCATCGCCAAAGTTCGATGCACAGTATAATTACGATACTTTTGTGATGAAAATATATTCGTCATAAATTTTATCACAAAAAGCTACAATTTTTTTCCACCAACATCCCATTTTCATTCTTCAACCATATTTACAAACATACTCTAAACAATACTAAACAATTTTCATTCTTCAACCAATATTTACAAAACCATATTTACCAAGACACGCAAGTCAAAGAATGACATATTTATCGATTCTTGATTGAATGTATTGACGTAAGAATTTAAATTTTAAACTTATTTAACTATTAACAATTATTAGTTTTTCTAATTTAATATCTTACATGAATTTATTTAAATAGGATGAAATGACTGTTAAAGTTGCATAGGCGTCTCAGCTTGATACAGAGGGAGGTGAAATGTAGACTTTATTCACCGATTAGGTAAATGAGATCTATTATGATGTGGTCGCTGGAAGAAAAAAGACCTCTACCCTCTACGATCTTGGGTCCCAGGCCAGAGTCATATATGATCGTGTGATGACCCCTACAGCCAAGGGTCGTCCCAATGGATCATCTACTAGGATAAAAACCTCAGAGCAAGAAAATCAGGCTCGGCAAGATCAAATGAGATACAAGGAAATTAGACGGGAATTCATGGCTCACTTGAGTCAAACATCGTATGACTTTGACTCTCAGGAGACTCAAGACCCTTAGGACCCTGATCAATAGTTGCATGAGAGGTATGTTAATATTTTTAACTTTTTTTATTTATCACTCATGAAAATACAAATTAAATTTATTAATTTTCATAATAGATACATATCTAATTGTATTATATTTTTTCAGGACATTTATATAATGATATATTCTATATATCATCATCAAAGATATCCAAACTAGCATTCAGGTAAGTAAAATCACTATCTTATTAATCTTTTTTACTATAGTGTAGAATAAATTTAAACTTAATTTGTTAGTCATAATTATAATGATGTATGATCCGGTATAGATATTTAGTAGTGATAGGGCAACGGGTATAAAGGAGAGTAGAGGCAGGAAGGTAAGGGATTAGTTGAGTTCGGAAACCCAACTCTTCCCTCTAATCTTGATAAAGTTTCCTCAAACATGGGTTAAGCTCCCACCGACCTCAATAAGCCACTTCGAACGAGCCCCGAGCTCCTATAAAGCTCGGCAAGCCTCCCTAGATGCGCCCCCGAGCTCTAGCCTTTATACACTCTCGACAACACTTGCCGACCTGAGGACGAGGTCTTGACTATAGCGATCGACTTCATGACAGGGCTACGGTCGTACCTGCCAACCTCATGACTTAGTCATACCCCTACTCTAGGACTTAATCTCAGGCCGAGGTCCTGGCTAGGTCGGCCGACCTCATGAATCAGTCCCGCATCATTAGTTGACCTCATGACGTGGTCCCGATCGTACCTGCCGACCTCATGACTTGGTCATGACAGCATATGCCTACCTCATGACTTAATCTCAGTGGCAATCACCGACCTCCTAACTCGGTCTCAACATTATATGCCGACCTCGGCATCATGAGCCGATCTCATTCTGACATTTGGATCTACAGTTGGTACATAATATTTATAGAAGATCTGGTCGTCTTGCCTAATCCGGAAGGAATTAAACAAATCCCTCCGCAACAACGGAAACTATACAAATAAACAGACAAAGTCCATATCAAGGCGGAACAGGTATAAAAGGATATTTCTACGACAGTTGCGAGAATCTCGGAGGTGATTTACTATAAAAGGTAACTCAGGCTCATGGGCGTAGGTATGCACACATGCAAACCCTATTTTCTTCAAGCCTTTACTTCTCTACACAAAACCCTAACTTGAGCGTTGGAGTGGCTTGTCGGGATCCCATCCCGGCGTCGTTCTAACCTCTTCTATTGAGTGCTTTTCAGGATATCTCCTCTACACCTGCAATCTTCTCATACGGGCGTGCACGTCGGCAAAGCCTTGAACCAGCGTTCGAACCATCCACGATGTATCAACCGGAACAATATTGTAGTTTATCCTTATTTTATTAATAACCTATCTTATTATATTTTTTACAAAATTCAATACTACTAGTTGGATATTTTAGATATTTGATATGTTGTGATTGTATTGAGATATTTGATATGTTATAATTGTATCGTGATTGTAATTGATTTAACTTGAGATATTTGATATACTATGATTGATTTAACTTGAGATATTTGATATGTTGAGTGGATTCATTTATTATATTTGAGATATTTGATATGTTGTGATTGTATCATGATTGTGATTAGTTTAACTTATTGAAATAGTTAGCTTGTTGTATCGTGATTGTTAACTTATTGTGTTGTGATTAGATTGGTTTAACTTATTAGATTTGTTAACTTGATGTATCTTGGTAATTAATTTATTAGATTGGTTTGTGATTGTATTGTTGTACATTGGATTGTAATTGTATTATTGTATATTAGATTGTAATTGTATTGTAAAAATCATCGTTTATGATAGTTTATAGTTGATTATGTAAATATAAACCGGAAAAATGTGAAAACAGCAAGGTTTTGAATTTTTTTCAGATTTTAACGATGAAATTTTTAATATTCCGTCGCTAGATCATAGATGGAACGATGCATTCCGTTTACGATCTTAGCGATGGATTTAACTTTCCATCGTTAAAGGTGTAGCAATCGATTTTTTAGAGACGAGATAAATCGGTGACTAATCGTAAATAACGACCGATTAGCGATGGAATATTCCATCATTAGAGCTCAAGATTCTTGTAGTGAGAGGTGCCTCGGCGGCAAGGGTTCGAATCCTGGCGAAGTCAGGCAATACCCTCCTGCGTCGTGACCAACTGCAGTTTCCCGATTTACCTCCTCACAAATGATCGTGGAACCAATCGTGTAGGGCCGCTAAGGTGGCGGATTCCATCTTTTTTTGCAGAAGAGAGGTGCCTCGGCCGGCTCTGACAATGATCAACAGTGGTGTTGTGCTCATCCAAAACACACATCAAATTAAAGCAAGAGGAAATGTTGCGCTTGCTTCTGCTATAAGAGGCAGCAATGTCAGTTGGGAAAGGTTGAAAACAAAAGAAGGCTATTGGATATAGCGAAGGAGAAAGGGAAATCTCTTTCTCTTTGTTCATAGCCTCAGCGATATCCACAACAAGCTCCGGTGGGACTCAAACGGCTGCTATCGTGGTGGCTGTGGTTGGCCGGAAAATGTGGGAGAAGAGAAGGAAGGCTGTTGTTAATGACTAAATCAATTTAAATCATTAAATTTGATTCCGTTATAATTTGATCGATCGATAAAATCCACTTTAAATCAATCTCAATTTGAATCAATAAAATTCTTATCTCGGCCTATACTCATTGGATTTAATTCAAATTCAAAATTCAGCATTCTCATTTAGGGTTTTAATTTTCTCTGATATCATCGTCTAATTTTCAATCAATTTTTTTTCAATCGGATCGGTTAGTTGGGCAACAACGTGCTAATTAACCTTCTTTCAACCCCCACCTCAACCTAACTTTCATGTCACAGCTGTTCATTCATTCTCTAAATTCTTAGTGGCAAAAATCAAAGGATTTTGAATCTCCACCAAAAAAGCAATTATGTTTATAGTCTATTTCGAACAATGAATATTGAATGTAATTGTGTGCCCAACACATGTGCTTTCCGAATTTATTCAAAAACTTATGTAAGATTGGATTGTCGAGAACATTTAATGTGATTTCATGAGCACTTACTCTTATTTACCTCCCAACTGTGATTCAATCTGTCTTATACTTGGGAGGGTTTGTTGAGTAAGAATGACCTCAATAAATCTGTTATCAGATAACTTACAGTAGAACAATAATAATTCTCTTTCCCATTTTGTGTAATCAAATAGACAATGGAAACCAATCAATCAAATCTGACAATAACAAATAGCTCAATCAAACAGAAATTTAAAACGACACCAATTTTAGCATGAAAAATCTCAAATTGGATAAAAATTACGAGACCGAGTTGGTCATTTAAATCTTCTACTATCAACAATAATAATGAGAACTCCAATGTTCAATATAGCAGCATAATCATCATTATCATCACCATGATGAATATAAGAGAATAACTAAGAATAAGAAGAATCTAAAAAAATTATGAAAATTTTTTAGATTTTTCAGTTCATTTTTTGAAATCGGACAGACTTATAGATGTCAAAATCCAATCTCCATTGTTCAGAATAATACCCAAGAAGTTACGAATACGCTGTCAAAATTTGACGATGATCCAACGGTTGAAATTCCGACAAACTAAACTTTTCCAAAACTACGTTGAAGAAATCTGAAAAACGTATTTTCTTCTTTCTCTCCTCTTGTTTCTCTCTGCACCTCATGCGGCTGTCATCCTCAATAAAACAAAATAAAGTCAACGTGGACTTATGGTAAAAACTTAAATGTGGCCCATGTGGAGGGACCGCAAGAGGGTTTTCTATTGTCTTTATAGTTTTCGATCGATACGTTTGTTTTTTGAGTTGGGTAGCAACGTGATAACCTAATTAACTTTCAATGACAGTTGAAGTTATAAATACAGTACTTTCTCTGAGGAACCAATTAGCCAAGGATTAAGCTAATTAATTGTAATTAAGGGAGGTTAATTATCCACCCAAATGGCTAGTGCTTGTGTGACAGGTGGCAATGGCTTTGTGGCTCTCTGCCTAATCAAGCAACTGCTGGAGAAAGGCTACTCTGTGAATGCCACCGTCAGAGATTTAGGTTTAATTATATTAGCTTGTTAATTAAGTGCTAATGGGCGAGTTAATCGGTGATTAGTTGGCTGATTAGTGGCTAATTGTGCAGGGAATGAGGCTAAGATTGGTCCCTTGAAGCAGATGAGTGGACTCGGGAGGTTGGCGATTTTCCAAGCGGATCTCGAGGAGGAAGGCAGTTTCGACGAGGCGGTTAACGGCTGCGACTATGTCTTCCTTGTTGCGGCCCCGGTCAACTTGGCCTCTGACCACCCCGAAGTAAACAAAGATCGTGCATTCTAGTGTCTAACTGCTCGAGACTAACTCGATCATGTGGTTATAGGAGGAGTTGATCAAGCCGGCGGTCCAAGGGACCTTGAATATATTGAGGTCGTGTGTCAAGGCGAAGGATAGCATTAAGCGAGTCGTTTTGACATCATCATGTTCGGCGGTGTCCATTAATAAGCTTGAAGGAGTCGGATTGGTTATGGACGAGGAGGCTTGGTCGGACCTAGCATTTCTCACTGGCGAGAAACCACCTACTTGGGTAAGTTTTAAAAATAGTTACGATAAACATGACTTAACGATGATGATGATAATGACGATTATATGGGTATAGGGATATGCGGTGTCGAAAGTGCTAGTAGAGAAAGAAGCAACAAAGTATGTGGCTGAGCACGGGTTGAATCTAGTGATTGTGGTCCCACCCCTTATCTTCGGACCCACTATGGGTTCAGATTTGCCTTACAGTTTACTGTTGAGTCTTTCCTTGTTATCAGGTTAAGAATTTTAATTTTTATGATTTTTTAATCAAAAAATTTTAACAAAAAAAACTAGTTAATAAATTAATTATTTATTAGCAGGAAATGAGGATATAATTCGTGGGCTCAAGGAAATCCAGAGCCTATCTGGCTCGATCTCATTTGTCCACGTGGAGGACCTCTGCAGGGCCCACATCTTCGTCGCAGAGAACGAGCTGGCCACCGGCCGATACATCTGCTGCGCCGCTAACACCAGCGTGCCGGAGCTCGCACGCTTCCTTCGTATGCGGTTCCCACAGTACTCGGTGGCCACAGAGTAATTATTTCAATAATTTCTAGCCATTTTATTATTTTCTACCCATTATATAAAAATCAAAAGAATATTTTTTATTATTTCATAAAAAAAACTCTTCTTTAAAAAATTATAAAAAACACTTTATTTATAGAAGAAAATTTTAATATTCAAAATATTCCTTTGTTCACCTGCTCTACTTTAAAATTATTTTGTAAAAAATATCATTTTAGAATTATTTGGTATAAAATAATATCACTTTTAGAGTTGTTTTTGTATAAAATAGTATCATCTTAATTTCTGTTAGGATTAGGTTATCCAGCTTACCAATTCGTATTTCTATATTGTAAGAAAAAAATTATTTTTTTAAGATTTAACTTTAAGATATAGGGTTTAAATTTAAAAAAAATAAAAATATATATATATTTGATACTTGAGAAATGATAGACAGCATGAAAATGTAACATGAAATTCCAGCATGATACACTATAGGCTCAGGTCTTACCTCCATGCAGTGTGTGTGTTATACTGAAATTTCATGCTGCATTTTTATACAGTCTATCATTTCTCTTGATACTTATAGTAATAGTAAACGTAATTTCAACTTTGTAGCTTTGATAAGTTGCCTGCGAAGGCGAAGTTGGTGCTATCATCGGAGAAGCTCTTGAAAGCGGGTTTCGAGTACAAATATAAGGAGATGGAGGAGATTTATGCGGACACGGTTGGGTTTGCTGAAGCCATAGGATTTCTCGCACCCAATGCAAGCGGATTAACACATGGTGAGGATGACGTGAAGGTGGGTTAAGTTGTTTCGTATTCAATCCACTTGTTATGCTTGATGGATTGAGTTGCTATGGTTGACTTGTCATGTTTATCCAAGTTTTAAGATGGTCTCGCGACCCTCTACTACAATTATTATAAATATTAAATAAGTGTTTTAAACAAATTATTAATTATGATTTTAGAATTTTGTAATTTTTAAGGAAAATAGATTTATTCATTTTAAAATTATTAATAATTCAACAAAACACGGGAAAGATAGACGATGTAAAATAGCAGTAGAATTCATATATAAGAACACGTACAGGTGAATATATAAGGATGTGCACATTGCGATATTCGGAAGCAAACGTGAAACTTTGACAGCAACTCTCTCTTTTCTGTAAAAAAAAAAGTATAATCCATCGTCCCAACAATTTCATACGGTTGATCTCCAAATTTGAACCCTTGCCGTCTTCTGTAAATCGATCTATTTCATCGTAACCAACTCAACAACTGCATGTCTCTTTATTCTTATAATTACGGCACTCCAAAACTTGCCTAAAAGTTCTTGATACAGCAAATTCAAATAGTTTCCGTACAATTAGTTTTGGTTACAAGATGAAATGAATTTTTACCTTAACACACTTAGAGATGAAATGAAACATAAAGCTGTTATTATATCCTCGATCAATAAACAATCCTTTATAAGATTATAAAAAATTAAACACCACCCTTAAAGATAGTCAATGGGACTAACTGAGATTTATCATTTTTTGATGACCGGTGGAAAACTACCGTAAGACCGGGCCGATCACCCAGAGATAGTCAATGTGACTAATTAGGATTTATCATTTTAAAAAAAAATTAAACACGATCAACATAACAAACTAAAAGAGGAATTAGTAATTACTCTTTACATGCCGGTGTCAGACAAGCCTCGATCCCAGATACATAGCATCCATCTTCGTTAATCGTTAGTGATAACTTTTGGATCCCAGATACATAGCGTCCATCTTCGTTAGTGATAACTTTTGCAGGTGGAAGATTAATCTGCATATGAACAATAGTGTACAATCTCATAATACTTTCTTGCCTGATTTTATGATATAGAAAAAATAAATTAAAATCTTCAAACGGTATGATCATGAAGGTATAATTATTTAAGACGTGAGACGTCTAAAAGCGCATAGGTGTTAATTGTTGTAGGGATCTTTTACAAAAAATAATAAATAAATATATTGAAACAAAATTGATCCTTCCAAAGATTCATGCGAATACAATACACATGTTTGATCGAGTTGTCATGTTTGTTTCGTGAACGAAACAATTCTGTCAGCAACTTGATTCAGTAGATCTTAGTACGATCAAAATAACCGCACCTTTTCAGTATCCACATGAACATGTTATTCGTTCGTTGCACGAACTCAATCATCGAAGAAGAAGTACTTTCGTTGTACTAGCAACTTGGATGGTTTGGCTAAGAGGAGTAGAAGAGGAGACTAGAAGTGATCATTCATAAATGCATAAACATAACATTTTGTACTCGTCCAATGAATACAAATGGTCATCCAATGGATACAAAAGATTTTTACCTTTTGTTTTCCTTTTCATTAATGTTCAATTAATCTCTATTAATGAACATTAATCCTTTTTAGTGGTTGAGTTTAATCTAATGAATCTAATTTGGATTATACTCAATCTAATAATCCAATAGTTAGATTGATTTGAGTCTAATTCGGATTAGACTTAATCCTATAATCTTAAGGTTTATCATATTTTAGTCAAACTAAAATAAATTCATCTCTAAATCAAAATGTTCTTTATGTGTGATCGACCCAATAGATTCTCATAATGTTGGCAATGTATCTAAAACAACATTTTAAATACATAAACACTGAGTAACATGCCAGGCACTCAAGTGATGAGAATATCGAGATTAAATCTAGTTTTTCTGTGTCTATTATCTTGTATAACTTGGTCATTCTATCTTCGATATCTAAATTGATCTATGAGGCATAGACCGTGTCATTCCCTTATCAATCTTTATGTTTCTTGATTTCTAAGTGGACTCATTTAACCAAATGAGCTCAATATCTAATATTTACTTATTTAAGTATAGTCATGCATTTTAGTAATCTTACTTAATCAAGGAGTCCACAAATATCACTTTCGTCATGTAGAAAAGATAAATCACATCTATATCACTCACATCCCTTCGCATAACTTCTTGCGTATCCAGTAATTGACTTTATAGTTCACATTATTACATGTGACATTTGTCGATACTAAAGTTCGCAACTCCTTATGTAGAGAACCGTAGTGACTTCATGTCTAAGGACTATATATACTAATAGTCACTATAAGAATATTTATGACATTCGTATAATGATCCATAAAACATTCTTATGGTGGATCAATTCAGTTCATATTATCTAATATATACACATGTGTCAACTTGATATCTTATATCCATGACCTATGAGATTAAGTCATCAGTTGACTTATATGTTAGTCTTAATGCATTAATATTGTCCTTGTATATTAAATCTTGAGTATGAATAGTTAAAAGTAGTATTTTATATATATTTATAGTCTCCCATTATCAATTCAACCAATTGATATAATGTAGAATAGGACCTACTAGACATTATTATACTTATTCATTTGACATAGATCTGAAGTAAATATATAAACTTTCTCATTTAATAATAAAATATGGTATAAAAGTTTCTTTGTCAATCATCTCATAATTAACTCTAAAGGTTAACATTAACATTTGTAGGACCTGAGGCACACGCTTTATTAAAGCAAGATACTTTAGGTATAAATTTTTACAATTCAAACATATATAAAGAATTTAATTTCTGCTAAAATATTTAGACAAAAAATAAAAAGGTTCCCCTTTATTTTCAAATCATCAAAAGGGAGTTCCACTTTTGATTTCTTTATTAAAAGGGCGCCCTACTTCACTGTTCTACCATGTACATTTGCTCAAATATCCTTCAATACTATTATGTAATGTTCAGTACTATTATCTCCTATCTAAATCTCCCGTTTAATTTATAAACAGTCGGACATATTATAGTAGCTACAAAATTATAGTAGTTATGAAATTGTAGTTGTTATACATGTTGTAGTAGCTACGATTTCATAGCTACTACAACATATCAAACATACTTAACGTTAAAAAATACTCATCTTGTAGCGCAGCTACGATTTTATAACTAGTACAACATGAATGTTAGGTGAGTAGGTTAAATTTATATTGTATCAATTATGATTTTGTACCAACTATAATGATTTCATTCAAGTATTGTACTTGGGTCATTGCCCAAGCGCAAGGCGCAGCCAAGCGTGCACTTTTCACAACTATGATCATGTATCAGAATACAACAGGATTAAAACAGAAGATGATTAAAAATAAATCAGGGGAGCAAGTTTGAAACGTTTTAACATGATTATTCAAAAAAAAAAGAGAGAGAAGTTCATTAACCTGAATGGATGGTTGTTTATGAATCAATAGACATTCCCTGTGAAATTATATATATTAGCATGAAAGAATAGTTTTCAACAAATTAAATAAAACAAGGCAAAGCTAAGAAAATGAACTGAATCTGTGGAAGAGTAATATTAAGATCCCAGCAAAATTCCAACCACTTCACCACTAGATCTTCCATTCTCCATCTCCATCGATCACTGGATTCACTTTAAGGAAGAAAATCTCAAGCCCCAGAAATGAGATCAAACATGTTGTTAATTTACTTGATTTTAAGCTTATTGCCATCACTAGCTTGTATTTGATTTTAAACAAGTTAATTCATTTGATTTTAAGCTTTTATATTTGAATGTTTCCCTCTTTTTAATTGTTTTTTGCGGATAATTTAGGTTGTCATTCCAAATAATTAGCTATGATTAAACAGATTTTAAGGGAGACTCATTAGATTCTTGATTTTATAATAATAAATTTTAAAAATTTTGTTAGGTTAAGATTCAATTTTGACTTTGTATGTATATCTGTTAGATCAAGATTCAGTTTTGACTTTGTATATCTGCAATTAATTCAAGAAACACATGTGCTTTCAAAGATATTGGCAATACCACTCTATCTACTCCTATCGACTACAATTTAAGTGGTCCTTTTTTTTATATAGAATCTTCAAAAAATGCATCATATATTGATTTTTTTTTATTAAAATGATCCCCAGCCTCTTGTATATTTACCTTTATGTCTCGCCACTATCATTCTCATTATTTCGTGACTATATCTCCAGTCTAAATCAGGTGCAATATAGTAGATATAAAATTGTAATTGTTATATAATTATAACAGCTACAAAATCATGAATGCTATAACATGATTTTTTTAATTAAAATTATTCGGAGCCTCCAAAAAGACATTAAACAAAGTTTTTGAACTAAAACTAGGTTGTTATGAGTTTCACTCAATAACAAGTTATAGATCTCTAAATAAGCTTTGATTTGATATATTATACATCGCATGATTCAATCTGAATCAAAATTTATGATCTTTTAAAATTTAAGATTTAATATTCATATTATAGCAATTACAATTTCGTAGTTGCTATAACTATCTAACAGCTATGAAAATTGCTACAACTGCGTGACAACTCAGTTTGTAACATCTACAAAATCGTAGTTGCTACAATGTTAATGTTAAATCGTAAATTTTGAAAAACTATAACTTTTTATTCAAATTGAACCACAAAACGCATAATATATCAATCAAAGTTTGTTTAAATATCTCCAACTGATTACGAGGTAGAACTTATAACAGTCTGATTTCAAACTCAAAAATATCATTTCAATTTTTTTTAAAGGTTTCAAACAATTTTAATTTTAATTTTTTTAATATTTTAATAATAATGAAATCATAATCGTTATTAATAATATAGCCAACATTATGAATAAATAATAGAATCATCAAGGAAATAATAATCGAGGCATCTAATTAAATCCATGTCCGTCTACAATTGACTTCACAATTATCATGATGTCTCTTCTATCATTCTGATGATATTCATTGTGTTTAACGAAATTATTATCACAAATAACCATCTACTTATTTGTTTTTAATATAAATGTTATTTAAAAGAACCACACGTTTCCCCTTTTCAATATTTTCTACCGAAAATAATTAAAAAATATATATTATAGGAATATATATTTTTCATGCACCAATTGGCCAATGGACTTGAGCTAAAAATTGAACAACTTTGAGGGCTACTCTGCAAAATAGTTACCAATCGGCTCGCACCCTTCGCCGTTATTTCTTGGAAGCGAAGCGAGAAATCGGGGAACTCGATTTTTATTTTAAAGCAG
>JBBMKF010000007.1:5679802-5694194 GCA_037834155.1 Curcuma caesia | reverse complement strand
TCATAAGATGACCAGCACTAAGTAAGTTGCTTTTTAAACCCGGAACAAAATAAACTTCAGACATTTTCTCAATATTTCCAGATTTAGTTTTAAAACTAATCTCACCAATTGCTTCAATTTTGTGAGTGCTAGCATCACCAATCATGACTTCACCATAATCAATTTTAGATAAACTGGAAAATAGATTTTTGTTACCTGTCATGTGCTTGCTAGCCCCACTGTCTAGGTACCACATTTCATCAACTTTGTTGTCATGGGAAGCAAGCAACAAAGTTTCTTCACTTTTACTTTGATGAATGAAGCCACTTTCAGTTTTCTTGTCATCTTCTTGCTTAAACCAACAATCTGCAGCTTTATGTCCAGGCTTGTGACAATGGCTACATTTGATATAGTCATGTTTCTTATCATCTGGTTGTTTATGCCAACAATCTGCAACTTTATGTCCTGGTTTGTGACAATGGCTACATTCAATATAACCACGTCCTCGGCCTCTTTGATATCCACCATCTCCTCTTCCTCTTTGAAATCTGAAGCTTTGATTTTCATTGTTGTCACTTTGATGATATTGTTGATTTCTTCCTCTTCCGTGAGAGCTTAAATCACCACGCCCTCTAAAATTTTTGTACCTGCCGTGATAGGATGAACCACGACCTCTAATAGTAACTTGGGATTTAAGAGCTTGATCAGATTGTTGTGATGGGGGAAATAATAAATTAATCTTCACTTCATGAGCTTTCAAGATACTTTGTAAATCTTCTAAAGTCATGCTCTTCAAATCTTTTGTCTGTTCAATAACAGTAACAAGGCTAAAATATTTTTCAGGAAGAGAACGAAGTACCTTTTGTACAATTCTAAAATCTTCCAATAATTCACCATTTGAAGTCATTTGATTCACTATAGCACCAACTTTTGTGAAATACGATCAGCAACTTTATCATTTTCTTTCATTTCTAATTTTTCAAATTCTGATCTCAAAATTTGAAGTTGAATATTCTTCACTTGTTCATCACCTTTATAAGCTTTCTGTAGAATTTCTCAAGCTTGATTCGATGTTGTTGCTTTGCGAATTTTCTCGTACACCATTTTGTCTATTGCAAGATTGATTTGATTTAAAGCATAAATGTTATTCTTCTAGTTGTCCACCAAAATTTCCTTTTCAGCATCACTCAAGGCTTCTTTATCTTCAACCTCAAGAAATCCTTTATCGATTATATTTCATAAGTCAAAAACTTTTAACCAAACTTCAAATCTACTGCTCCAATAATCAAAATCTTCTCCGTTGAAAGTATGCGGAAGGAGTAGTAATATTTCTGGATATCATTCTTCTTGAACCTCACCACGCTCTGATACCAATTAAAGGGAGAGGAGATGTAATATTTGGGAATAAAAGAAGAGTATACCAATTTTGGAAAAGGAACTTTTTTTTCTATATACTTTTGTATCCTTGCTACAACTTGGCTTATATAGCCATGACAACGGAAGTCAAAAGACATTTTGGTTCTTCCTACATTAAATCAAATGCATGTACTTACAATCATGACAACTTAATTAGTCATTACATAGTTCAATCAAACGTGACTTATGAAGACTTAAGCAATTTGGTTTTGAGTTTCAACAATCCAATTTAATTTAGGCTTTTAAGAATACAATTTTGGTTTAGACTTCCAACAATATTTGGTTGATATTGAGTGATCACAAAGATCACTGTTGGGCCTCACTGCAAGTGCAGAAGACTTGCAGAAGATATTGGGTGATCAGTTGGATTATAGGCGAAAACAGCTCTTTTGTGTGTTGTTGTTCAATAATTTGTTTCATATAGTGCATCATGCTTCTGGATTGGAGGTGGAAATATAATGCTCTCATAATTTTTCCAGTTCAACTCCACAAGTGTCTGTCCATAATCGTACAAATATCTCAGAATTAGTGTTCTCATGATATTTACTTAGTTTTTGTGTGCTTCATGCATTTTAATCTAATCATTGTTTAATGCTTAATATATTAAAGATAGATGTGCGTCATCTAAGTTAAATTATCCTCAAATCAACAGCACATTTGGCAGGGTAATTAAAGAAGAATAATTGGGTTCGTCTCATCTTCACTCACTAAGATGTAGTTAGCAATTCAAAGGACTAATAAAAATTATAAATTTTCATTTTAAATTTATTTGATAGATAATTTTTTTAAAAAAAAACTATTTATTTTTTAAAACTAATCGAATGGAATTTAAATATTCAAATTAATCATTATTTAAGTGGATACTATAAATCAATAATTTTTAGATCAATAATTATTTGGACGGATCAGCTGGCTTTCAATAATTTCTAACATCATTGAAAACGACATGTCTTCATTGACGCAGAACATGTCGATATTATTATTATTATTATATTATTATTATTATTATTTAAGTGGATATTATCAATTACAGCTGGCTTTCAATAATTTCTAAATTAATAATTATTTAAGTGGATACTATCAATCACAGCTGGCTATCAATAATTTCTACACCAATAATTATTCGGATGGATCCCATCAACCACAGCTGGCTTTCAATAATTTCTGAATAATAAGTCTTCGTTTGACATCAAATCCATAAAATCGATTAACGGTGGTTGGATTTTTTTATTAAAAAATGATAAATTCCAATTAATCGCATTGACTTAATCCCTGAAGGTGATCGATCTGATCCTATGGAAGTTTTCCACCGGTAATCAGGATAAATCGGAAAGCGCACGCAACGACCAATCCAGATGCCCAACATCCTTTGATTGCGATCTCCATTTAGAGAAAAATTCCTGCAACTACATCGTAGTTGGGGATCGAACCATGGATCCTTGGATGACAACCTGAATATCCTAACTGTTGGATTTTTTTATTACACTTCGGTCTGATTGCGTGGCTTCTTCAATTGAAATTTATTTTTTACGATCATAATCATTCATAAAATCTATAACTCTTATGCCAATTAATATTGATATCAAATAATCATTCATAAAATCTATAACTCTTATACCAATTAATATTGATATCAATTAATATCGAATAGAATAATAATTATTTTATAAATAATATTAATTTTATTGATCAATTGTAAATATCATATATCAATCTTCTAAAATATATTAATTAAAAAAAATATCAAAAAAATAACGATACTATCCAAAAAAAATATTAATAATCCAAAAAAACTTTCTTAATATAAATTAGATAGACGCTTATATAAATTTAAAATTTTAAAATTATATAAATTCAAAATTTTAAAACATAGAAAAGGAAAAAAATTAAATAAAAAAATTTTAATCGACTCAAAATCTTAAAAATCTTAAACAATAAAATTCTAAAATAAAATTTATCAAAATTATTCAATATATCAAAAATTTTAAAATTTATTTAAAATAAAAATTATCAATAATAATAATAATAATTTTCAAAAACTACATCTATTTTTCTTTGTTATTTTATTTAAATGGAATTAGAAAAGATATAAAAACGATTGGATTTTAATCAAACCTCTTTATTTTTTTCATTTGGATGCAACTAAATAATTACCTAAATGTCCAATCAATCACAATTAATTTTTAATAATTTTTGGATCAATAATTAGATTATATTTTAAGTGGATAAATATCATAATAATGAAAAACGATAAAAAGTTTTCATTGACTTGAGTTTAAGACAAGTCAATATTAATTATGTTTCTCAGGAAATAAAAAGAAAATTAAAAAAAATTGAATTTTAATAAATCTCTTTATTTATTTTTTATTTGGGAGCAACTAAAAGAATTATCTAAATGTCACAATCCTCTTTTACGTGGATAAATATCATAATAATGAAAAACGATAAGAAGTTTTCATTGACTTGAGTTTAAGACAAGTCAATATTAATTATGTTTCTCAGGAAATAAAAAGAAAATTTAAAAAAATTGAATTTTAATAAATCTCTTTATTTATTTTTTATTTGGGTGCAACTAAAAGAATTATCTAAATGTTCAATCTATCACAATCCTCTTTTAATAATTAAGCAGTGAATTATATTTTAAATAGATAAACATCATAACAATAAAAAATTAGCTATTGACTTGACTATAAAACAAGTCAATATTAACTAAATGTCCAATCAATCGCAATTAACTTTTATAATTTCTAAACTAATAATTGAGCAAATGAATTATATTTTAAGTGGATAAACATCCTCACAGAAAATGACAAGAGACTTAGACTATAGAACAAGTCAATAACAATTATGTTTCTCTTCTTTTAATAATTTCTAGATCAATAATGGAGCAAGTGAATTATATTTTAAGTGGATAAACATCGTAACAATGGAAAATGACAAGAAGTAATTTTTATTGACTTGACTATAAACCAAGTCAATATTAATTTAAATCATTCCCAACTTTAACTCTTTCATTATTTCTGTCCTTCTAATTTGAATGAATTAATAAAAGGAGAATGTGAATAGATATAGAGAAAAGAATGTTTCACTTATGTGCTAAAATAGATATTTATCTCAATGATTAACTTTGTCATTGTACCTTACATGAATATATTTAAACTTTTAAATTTGTAAGTACATGTGTTAAAATAATATTTAATAGAGCAAATTAATATTAAAGTTAAAATTTCTTTTAAGTTGTATTATTCCACATCCTTAACCAAAGCAAATGTTTAATTTTTAAATAGAAATTTAATTTAATTATTCTAATTATTTGGAGCCTATATATACTCATTTGGGCAAGCACAGTCATTGCTTTGACATTGTTACAGTTGACGCACGATGAGCAAAATTAACGTCGTAGCAAACCTAGTTCATACGGAGCATCACAAATCTAGCAAGCAAAATATTTGTGGATGAACGAATAAAAAAAATTCAAATAGAAAATGGTTGTATGTTTCTTAAAATTACTTAGAGTGTGTTTTGCTAAAAAAAATTAATAAGGTTTGAGGAAGAAAGTGAAACCAATTGAGAAAATTTTGAAGAAAAAAAGTAAATTAGAATTAGAAAATAAATTTATGTCTATTCTCACATGGAATATTTTTATTGTGCTAGATGATGTAAGAAAATTGTTGGTATGGAATAGACAAATTTCTTAAGAAAACCTATAATGAAAAGTGCAACGAATTGTCCAGTCTTAGTTACTATAGAATAGAAGATGAAGTAATGCTAATGAAGCAGTCTTAATTATCTATAAAAAATGATAAAATCCTAGTTAGCCCCATTCACTATCTCGGGGGTGACTGGTCCAGTCTTACAGAAGTTTCCCACCGATTACCAGGTAAATCGGGAAGTGCACGCAGTGACTAGCTCAGACGCCCAGCATCCTTTGATTGCATTCCCCATTTGATTCTATAAATCCCAGCTAGCCCTAGGGGTGATCGGTCCGGTCCCACGGAAGTTTTCCACCAGCCACCAGGGTAAATCGGGAAGTGCACGCAGCAGCCAACCCAAACGCCCAACATCTTTTGATTGTGTTCCCCATTTGGAGGAAAATTTCCGTAGCTGGGGATCGAACCACAGGTACCTGGGTGACAACCTAGATGTCCTACAGCAGCACCATTGCCCCGGGGATAAAATTGTAATGGGTAAATTTTTTATAGTGATCGACCCCACCGCCGAAACGATCCCATATCAGAAAACCCCCCTAAGGGATTTTTTGGAGGCATGGTACCACTAGTTTGATAAGAGCTTAACAGCACCTTAGCCGAGCTAAGACTTGAATCGAAACAACACCTCAGTCAACAAATATATGTTGCTAAGAGGACTTGAACCCGGAACCTCAGGTAACAGATGCCTCTATGCTTACCACTTAGGAAAAGATACGACAAAAATGATAAATTGACTATCTCTGGGGGTGACCAACCCGATCCCACGGAAGTTTCCCACCAGCCACCAGGGTAAATTGGGAAGTGCATGCAGTGGCCAGCCCAGACGCCCAGCATCCTTTGATTGCATTCCCCATTTGGAGAAAAATTCTTGCAAATACGCCGTAATTGGGGATCGAACTGCAGGTGCCTAGGTGACAATCTGGATGTCCTACCGTGGCACCATTGCCCCAGGGACTGTAGAATATAAGATGAAGTAATGCTAATGAGGCAGTCTTAATTATCTATAGAATAGATGATGAAGTAATGCTAATGAAGCCTACATATATCCACCAAGTTGAAAAAATGAATAAAAAAGAGTGGTTGGAATTTACTTAAAAATTGGGCATTTGAGGATTAACCAAATGAAGATGAGATATGAAGTTTTGAAGAACTAGGAATTAAACTTGTCAACAAATTGTGATGGTTTGCCTCTTGCAATTAAAGTTATTGGTGGGGTTCTATACCAAAAAAATCAAAGCAAAATGGGAGGAAGGTCTTCAAAGTGATGCTTGGAACATGAATCAGATTTAGGAAGAATGAAGGCCTTTATATTTGAGTTATGCTGACTTACTGTCTGATTTCAAACAATGTTTTCTCTATTGTTCTTTGTACCCTCAAAAAGATATGTATTCTAAGGAGATTATTCAGTTTTGGGTTGCCAAAGGTCTTATTAATAATAAACAATATAGGCCAACTGATAAACAACAAACAATGGAAGATCTAAGGGATCGAGGATATTAATTACAGGGTGCTACTTTGTAGGAATCTCTCGGAAGCTAATGTAGGTTTAGATATTTCCAAGACCTACTTCTCTATGCATGATCACTTTCGGTCTCTCACCTCACTTTTAATGAGGAAGGAATTTTATATTGAACATGGTAGAGAATTCAAAATCGGTAGTCATGTGAAAATTCATCGACTATCAATCTCTTATGCCATGTTTGCGAGTTTTCGATCTCAACAACACATTAATTGAAAAGATTGCAGATCGATTGCATTGGAGATCTGTTGCATTTAGGATATTTAGATCTTGATGGAACAAATTAATAATGCTAGATTCCACCTTGTAATTAAAATTTTTGTTAGAATCTATCAATTCCAATTTGATCAATAAAATTCTTACAATTTACATTTTGATAGATGGATAAACCTCCCTATCAAACCGAATTAAACTATCATCCCTAATTTAAAATACTCATAAATATGACAAATCATATAGCAATAATAATGATTAACATGATTAATTAATTTATAAAGAAAAAAATACAAAATTCTCCAATCATTTTGTTTCGTGCAAGACAAACTGCACAATAAAAAAATTAAAATTATCTAAATTTCCAATCAATCATAGCTGGATTAGTAGACTTCAAAGTCATTGTTTTAAAATATATAAATACATATATATTAACTTGAATATTAGCTTTTAATAATTTCTATATATATAAATAATTAAGCAAATAAATCGTATAATAAGTGGATAAAATATCAAATCGATAAATATCCTAATCAATCACAACTGGATTAGTAGACTTCAAAGTTATTATTTTGAAATATATATATTAACTTGAATATTAATTTTTAATAATTTCTAGGCCAATAATTGAGCAAATGAAATATATATTAAGTGGATAAAATATCAAATGAATAAATGAATAATTTCTAGGCCAATAATTGAGCAAATGAATTGTATATTAAGTTATTATTTTAAAATATATAAATATATATATTAACTTAAATATTAATTTTTAATAATTTCTAGGCCAATAATTGAAATAAAATGTCAAATTGATAAATATCCCATCAATCACATACTAAGTCATTGTATATATATATATATATATATATATACCAAGTTGCAGGATGGAATATGACAAGAACTCTTCATTAATTACCAAGTTGCAGGATGGAATATGACAAGAACTCTTCATTAATTTGACTATCATGCAAATCAATTTTAATTTAATTATTTGTGAGTACAACCTTTGATGAGCTGTGCAAAAGTTGGTTTTTCATTATAATTTAATTATTTATGAGTACAATCTTCAATACGCTCTTCATGTGCAATAATTAATTTTCATTATAATTTAATTATTTATGAGTACAATCTTCGATAAATTTTTCATGTGCAACAGTAGAACATCCGGGTTGTGACTTAGGGATCCGCGGTTCGATCCCCAGCTATGACGTATTTGTAAGAATTTTCCTCCAGGGCATCTGGATTGGCCGCCGTATGCGCTTCCCGATTTACTCTGGTGGTCGATGGGAAACTTCCGTGGGACCGGGCCGGTTACTCCCAGGGATTGAGTCCATGAGACTGACTAGGATTTATCATTTTTTCATGTGCGAACTCTTATTAATATTATTTTTTTTAAAGAATTAATAAAAAATAACTCTGCATTTACTAAATAAAATAGAAATAGATAAAGACAAAAGATTGTTTTACTTGTAAATTTTTTAATTTTTTTTAAAAAAAGTGAGCTTTGATATATCGACATCCATAAACATCACCACTCAATTCAAAACAAATGCATATGTTTATTTTTCAAATAATAAAATTAATGTCATGACTTGATAAATTAATACCAGTACTTATCTAATTCTCGATAAATTGACCTCCAATCTAGATCACTCGCTACATCATCTTCTAGTTGACCTTACCTATTTTTTTATCCATCTGATCCCTATGAATAACTTGTTCAAAAAGATATGGATAAAATACCATGCATTGAATGATCAAAACTATTTTTCGATCCACCAAAAGTTTTAGTCGCTCGGTAACCAATTTCAGTCACCTGAAATCTAACTCAAGTTGGAACCCTCCCTAGACTAGATCCATATTTAAATTTTGGGTCTCCCAAATTCAATCTTCAATCTATCACATTTTTGTTTAGGTTCCATATACCTTTTTTCTTTTCTCCCTATCCTAAAACTAAGGAACTGAAATGAAAGAACTGAAAAAAGAGGGACAAAATTTGAAATTTGAGTCATGTAGAATTGTATCTTTAATTTTGTTCATTTCTTCACATAATCAATAACTAGAATAAAAAAAATGGAAATGACAAGGCATCCGAGAATAAATAATTACTCTCTATCAATAGGTCTGCTAAAGACTCAAACCATAGAGTACTTAGTACAGGCGCTACGGAGAGATATGTTTTTAGACTATGACAGAGTCCTCTTAAGTTGAATTCTACCTCCCTTGTTCGATTTATATTTTCACTCAATTAAGCTCACCGCATCTTACCTTAAGTGATCCTCCTCTTGGCTTCTCATGCCTCATCCTTCGGATTCCTTATAGGTGCCCCATATCACCCTTCATTGTTTCACGAAATTCTGAGTCATTGAGTAGTCTCATGTGTTCTTGTAAGTCTCTGCATACTTACAAGAACTTGAATGATAATAGTACATAATAATAAAACAAGATCAGATTTTAATAATCTCAATGATAAACTTGAATGCCAGCTTTTAATAACTTATAGGTCAATAATTGAGTAAATTAATTGTATATTAAGTGAATAAAATATCATATGGTCATAGATATATATATGATCAAGTTGCATGATGGAATATGACAAGAACTCTTCATTAATTTGACTATTATACAAATCAATTTTAATTTAAGTTATTTAATTTCTATTTTAATTTAATTATTTGTGAGTACAACCTTTGATGAGATGTGCAAAAGTTGATTTTTCATTATAATTTAATTATTTATGAGTACAATCTTCAATAAGCTTTTCATGTGCAATAGTTGATTTTTTATTATAATTTAATTATTTATGAGTACAATCTTCGATAAGCTTTTCATATGTGCAACAGTCGACTCTTATTAATATTATTTATTTTTTTAAGAATTAATAAAAAATGACTTTGAGTTTACTAAATAAAATAGAAATAGATAAAGACAAGAGATTGTTTTGCTTGCATAATTTTATTGATTTTTTTAAAAAGTGAGCTTTGATATATCGACATCCACAAACATCACCACTCAATTCAAAACAAATTCAAATATTTATTTTTCAAATAAAAAAATTAATGTCATGATTCTACCCTTGATAAATTAATGTCAGTTATCTAATTCTCGATAAATCAATCTCCAATCCAGATCACTCGCTATGTCATCTTCTAATTGACCTTACCTATTTTTTTAGTCGCCTGATCCCTATGAATAACTTGTTCAAAGAGATATAGATAAAATACTGCCCATCAAATGATCAAATCTATTTTTCGATCGACCAAAAATTTTAGTTGTTCGGTAACCAATTTCAATCACCTGAAATCTAACTCAAGTTCACTATGATAGAGTCATCCTAAATTGAATTCTACCCTTATTCCATTTATATTTTCACTCAATTAAGCTCACAGCATATATCTTACCTCAAGTTATCTTGTAAAATCAGTTAACTAGCCTATACGGCTCAACAATGGGGGATGAGCTGTGGAGGTTGGCTACTAGGCACTACCACGAGTGCTTCTGAATTTACCAAGTGGACGAACAAAAGGGGAGGACCGCCCACCTCCAGGAATAGTAAGGTTTGTAAGGATCTTACTTGGATTAACAAAATAAAAAAGTGAAAAGCTAATATATATAGAGGCTTTGAAGTGTGATCAAACTTGGGGCTTAGTTCCAAGGCCAAAGGATATGAAGTCTATAGCTTTGTATTGAATTGAATCTAGAAAGTGAAGAGTTAAATTTGAAAAACTCTTCTCACTACTGTTGTCTCGTATAAATAGAGATGAGCGTTACCATCCAAGTAGGGAGAGAGGAGACAATAAGAAGAGAGTA
The DNA here is from genome assembly GCA_037834155.1 of Curcuma caesia. Lineage (NCBI taxonomy): Eukaryota > Viridiplantae > Streptophyta > Magnoliopsida > Zingiberales > Zingiberaceae > Curcuma > Curcuma caesia. Next base: position 5,683,544 of record JBBMKF010000007.1, on the reverse strand, counting down.
TGAGGAGAGAACAAGAAGAGAGAATAAGAGTATGTGAGACGTGTAAATAGAGCTATTGATAGAGTCTAGCAATTCTTATCTCATTAATTGTTTCCATACGAGAGGAGATGGATAGACACCCATATCAAACCAAATTAAACTATCATCCCTTATTTAAAATACTCACAAATATGACAAATCATATGGCATTATATAAAAATGACTAACATGATTAATTAATTTATAAAGAAAAAAATACAAAATTTTCTAATCATTTTGCATGCTTCATGCAAGACAAACTACCAACTAATAAAATTAGAATTATCTTAATGTCCAATCTATCATAGCTGGATTAGGTCAATAATTGAGCAAATGAATTGTATATTAAGTAGATAAATTTATAAAGAAAAAAATACAAAATTTTCTAATCATTTTGCATGTGCTTCATGCAAGACAAACTACACGGTAACGAACTTAGAATTATCTTAATGTCCAATCTATCACAGCTGAATTAGGTCAATAATTGAGCAAATAAATTCTATATTAAGTAGACAAAACTATCATATGGATAGATATATGAGCTAGAACGAGTCAATTTTAATTTAAGTCATCTCCATTTTGACTCATTAATTACTTATAAGTACAACTTTTGATGAGCACTTAACGTGCAATAGTTGATACTTACTAAAGTTATTTAGTTATTTCTTCTATAGAAACGACAAAAGCAGACAGTGAATAGATATAGAGAAAAGATTGTCTTATTTGTAAAATTTTATTATTTTTTTAACCTGCATTTCAACTACTATTCATTAATTATTGATGTTTATCATAATGATTAATTTAATCCTACCTTACATGGATATATTTAAACTTTTATGTATGTAAGTACATAAGCTAAATAATATTTAACCAAGCAAATTGGCATTAAAGTTGAAATTTCATTTATGTTTCATTATGTCAACATCCATAGCTAGCATCACCACTTAGTATATAACAAATGCAAATGTATAATTTTTAAATAGAAAATTAATGTCAATTTTCTAATTGTTTGGAGCCTATATATAGTCGTTAGGGCACTAGCATTTTTTGCATGCAAAACAAACATCACACCCACAACTTGTGAGCCCTTTCCTCTCCCTTCTACCAACAATGGCAATGGTTTTAGATTTTTTTATCTCAAAATTCATTACAGTCACAACCAACATGGTGGAGGCAGAGATCTTTAAGGTGCTTGGTGTCGATAAGGAGATCAAAGCCCTTCAAGAAAGGTTAGGGGCAATCAATGGTTATCTCCACCAGGCAGAGCAAAAGAGGCACGGAAATAATGAAATAGATTTATGGGTGCGAAAGTTAAAGGACATCATGTATGATGCTGATGATATTATTGATCTCTGTATGATTGAAGGGGGAAAGATATTGAAAGCTCGAGCTTTGTCAGGTTCATCGACTACAAACCCTTTCAGCTATGTCTTTTCATGCTTTCAATGTCTTAAATATCGTCATGATATTGCAAACCAAATTATAGCACTGAATAGCAAGTTAGAAGATCTAAAAAATGATACAGTCATAAAAAATAATTTGGATTGGGCAACCAAAGAATCAGTTGATTATGTTAATAGAGTGATCACACATGAGACATCTCACCTACAAGTTGAAGGAGATGTCATAGGAACACAAATAGAAACTGCTATTGAAACACTAATTGATTGGATACTCAAGAATGATCCAAAGAAGTGTCGTATTTTTGGAGTTGTGGGAACAGGGGGAATCGGAAAGAGCACTCTAGCAGGCAAAATATTCGAGGATGAACGGATCAAAGATTATTTTCCAAATAGAAAATGGTTGTATGTCTCTAAAAATTACATGGAGTCTGATTTACTAAAAAAGTTGATTAAGTTTGAGGAAGGAAGTGAAATCAAAGGAGAAAATCTTGAAGGAAAAAGTAAAGCAGAATTAGAAAATAAACTTGTGTCTGTTCTCACACGGAATACCTTGATTGTGTTAGATGATGTATGGAATTCATCTGTGTGGATAGATTTCTTGAGAAAACCTATAATGAAAAGTGCCACAAATTGTACTGTCTTAGTTACCTCTAGAAATGAAAATATTGTAGAACTAATGAAGCCTATATATACACACCCAGTTGAAAAAATGGATGAAGAAAGTGGTTGGAATTTGCTTAAACATTTAGCGTTTGAAGGTGAAGAAGATGAAGATCAGATGTCAATGTTTGAAGAAATAGGAATTAAACTCGTCAAGAAGTGTGATGGTTTACCTCTTGCAATTAAAGCTATTGGTGGGGTTCTATACCGAAAAAATAAAGCAAAATGGGAGGAAGTTCTTGAAAGTGATGCATGGAACATGGATCAGATTAAGGAAGAACTAAGGCCTTTATATTTGAGCTACGAAGACTTACCATCAAGTTTAAAACAATGTTTTCTCTACTGCACTTTGTACCCTCAAAAAGATATGTATTCTAAGGAGGTTGTTCAGTTTTGGGTTGCCGAAGGCCTTATTATGGATGAACAAGATAAGTTGAGGAGGGATCTTCCAACTGAAAAACAGAAAACAATGGAAGATATCGGGGAGGAGACTTACAGGGAGCTACTTTGTAGGAATCTCTTGGAACTTGATTTGGATAGGTCCGGTTACTTCTCTATGCATGATCACTTTCGGTCTCTAGGTGCACATTTAATGAGAGAGGAAGGAATTTTATATCGTCATGGTAGAGAATTCAAAGTAGATGATAATGTGAAAATTCGGAGGCTGTCGATCTCTTATATGGGGCCTAAGCTAGTGTTACCAGATCAGATTATAAGACAAGCTTGTTTGAGGACTTTAATTCTCATGGACTCCCCCAAAACCGAGATGATCGAAGATAGTGTACTGCAAGTATTGCCATGTTTGCGAGTTTTGGATCTCGCAAAAACATCAATTAAAAAGATTCCAGATTGCATTGGAGATCTACTGCATTTAAGATATCTAGAGCGACAGGAAACAAATATGGGTTCGATTCCAACGACTATCGGGAACCTTGTAAACCTTCAGACTTTGAATGTCTATGGGTGTCAGTACTTGGAAAGAGTTCCAGCGTCCATCACTAAGTTGCATAATCTAAGATCGCTTGACATGACATCTTGTCCACTGCTCACTCATGTGCCCAAGGGAATTGGGAAATTGGAGAATTTCTATCTCCTTGAAGGATTTATAGTTGGAAAGAGTAAATCAGATTCTGAAGAAGGTTGTGATTTAGAAGAGCTGAAAAATCTCTCCAAGTTGAGAGTCTTAAGCATTGTTAGGCTTGAGAGGGCAGAAAGAGGAGGCTCTGCACTTACAAACAAGCCTTTTCTTAAGGAGCTTAAGCTGGCATGGATAGAACTAGATGAGGAGGAGGAAGAAGATGATAATGGTGGAGGCTACGATACTAAAGACGATGAAGAAGCAGATGGCGATGGCAAGGGTGATGAAGATGCAAACAATGACATGGGGCAAGGGAATGAAAGTAGTGAGGAGGTGGAAGAAGATGAAAATGAGGAGGTGGAGAGTGAGGAAGAACAAAAAGGATGGAGCGAGGAGCAAATCAGTAAAGCTGAGAGGATATGCAATGAAATGGCTCAGCCTTCATCAACTATAGTCCAAATTCTCTTCTATCAGTACCTCGGCCGACGGTTCCCGAGCTGGATGTCATCCTCTTCCTTGGCTGAATCTTTTCCAAACTTGGAAAGATTGATATTTGTTGGTTTGCCATGTTGCACGGAGCTCC
>JBBMKF010000007.1:5662204-5673862 GCA_037834155.1 Curcuma caesia | reverse complement strand
TTTTGTTGTTATTTATAAATTTATTATCCACCTTTATTATTTTGTTGATGTTCTTCACCTAACACATGTTACAGGCCTAGTGCAACAACTAACATTCAGCAAAATTAGTTGACCAAATAATTGAATTTTAGTGATCAAGAATTTTGATCTAATTTTTTCCTTTTATTTATTTATATTAAGTTTCACTTAATGTAGTGATAAACATATGATATTTTTTTTATTGGGTAAAAATCGAAAAGGTACTTTATTTTCAAATCATTGTGTTCTATTTTGATTTTTTATGGAAAGAGCACAAAATGACATAAATACTCTTTGATATATTAAGGCAAAATCGTCTTGTAACAACTATGATTTTATAGCTAATATAATGATAATTATTTATAGTTGTAGTTATTACAATTTCTTAATTGCTATACAAACAAATTGAATTATATTGTAGCAATTATAAAATCATAATTGTTATAATAGGAGATTGATGTCTGACAAAATAATGATTATTCTGGAGGCAGAAGATTAAAAGAGAATTATAGAGAAATAAACATGAGAAGTTGAAAAAACGAAGAAAAATTGTGATGGTGTCGTCTCTAGAATTTCTGTCGAAAAATTTTTTTTATTCAATAATCAAAAGTTAGTCGAAAATAGTTAAACAAGCATATAAATAGATTTTAAATGGCCAAAAATATTAAAAATCTTAAACATAAAAATTATTATAAATAGTAAAAAATATATATTCGGAGTTTCTGAAAAGGTACTAAATAATATTTAATGGGTCCAAAAGTGAGTGTAGGTTCCATCCTAATTGAATAAAGATCTCTAAAAGAGTTTTGATTAGACACTGACCACGTCTCATTTTGATATTCAAGTTAAAAGTTATGATCAGTTAAAGTTCGACTCTCCATGTATATATATAAGAGATTTAGATAGTAAAATGAAATATTCTTTTAATAAAAAATTAAATTAAAGTGAGATGTCGGGATGATTTAGCAATTTTGTGAGAGGATTAAAGGTTTTTTTTTATTTTCTTTTTCTTCTAAAAAAAAAAAGGTGAAATCCACCATCCAGCAGCTCCAGCCGATCGATTCTACGATCATCTGTGAGGCAGTAAATTGAGAAACTGTAATTGATCACGACGGAGGAGGGATTTTTTTTTTACTTTCTCTCTACAAGTTTGTTGCATCGTAACCAACTCAGTATGCCTCGGGGGCTTTTTTTTTTTTTTTTTTTACTTTCTGATCCATAAACTAATTGTCAATGTTTTTCTAATTTATATCTTCATATGCAAGCAAGGCAGAATTTATATCTTCAAGAGGTAAACAAGTCGGTACGCAAGTGGATTGCTTAAACTTATTTGAGTATTATTTTATTTGTTGATCTTTTCCGAATTTATAGCTTCATTTCAAAGCAAAGGAGAAATTTCTTTTACAAGATAATTACTCAAAAGTATTTATCGATCCAACTTGAGTATTAACTCAACTTTTATATTGTCCATGATCTTAATAATTGACATGGGGCCAATTGTATGGACCTGTTGGGATGATGAATTCTACCTTTTTACTAAAATGATCTTAATAATTGGATATGATTGATGAATCGTATAAATTTTGATATTATCTAAATCATCATGTACTCAATTTTTATAATAATATTCAAATCATGTATTATATTTTTGAAATGCTCCTCTTTCTCTATAGGTTTATTAGTAAATTTCGTTCAAAATTGACTAATAAATTTAGAAAACTCCTAATCATTCCAAATCAAATTTAATATATTTTTGAAAACCTTCTTAATATATTTATGTCTTGGATCATAGCGTAAATTGAGAATAGTGAATTAAATTGAGAGGACACCTCCAAATTAAAAAAATCTATTGTTCTTAATATATACTATTGAATTCAGATTTGAAAGCATAGATATATTAAGGAGGTTTTTATAAGTATATTAATTTTGATTTAAAATGATTCAAAGTTTACTCATGGATCTATACCATTCAAAAATTTAAAAGTTTAAAAAATTTTAAATTAGGAGAGTTCTAAAATTCATTAATGATGTTGATTAATGAGTATCATTGTCGTAAGTCTTATAATGAACTTGTGATATATTTTATTGAGTCTTTACAAGTTTAAAATTTTACTACTCCTAATTTACAATATTGAATTCAGATCCAAATACATAAATACATTAAAAAGATTATCAATGATCCATTCATTTTGAATTGAAGTAGTGATTTAAAGTTTTCTAGATCCCTCAATCAATTCTAGATGAAATGGACTAATAGACTAAGATAGTTTGTGATTTAGTTATTATGAAAATTGAAGATATCATTTAGATAATACTTCAATAAAAGATAAAATCTGTCACCCAAACGATCTCACATGGTCGATCTCACAATCAGCTATGAGGAGATAAATCAAAAAGTTATAATTGGTCACAATGAAAAAGAGCATTATATTAGCTTTATCGAGATTTGACCTTTGTCTACTTTAATAAATATGTTCCATCGTAACCAACTTAACTATATCCTAAAACAAGAAAAACAAGAAACTTACTTGCACGGCTCGATTAGCTTAAACTAATTGTTTGAATACTTATTTTTATTTTTAAAAAATAAAGATTTTTTTAGTTGAGCCAAGAAGTATCATCGATGGCGACACAGTAAGTCAACCAATGCCACTTACCCCCCTTTCTTTATTGGAATTCCATCAACCACCTTTCTTCCTCCACTCTACCGCCATGCTTCTTCTTCTTCTTCTTCTTCAACCTCCCTCTCCTTCGACCACTCCATGAATCCATCCATGGATTGGTACTCTTGGCTCTCCGACGCCGACCTCGATCCCGACCTCGTCTACCACTTCTCCCTCCTCTTCTCCGGCAACCAGCTCGGCGAGGACGACATCCCCCACTTCGACCATGAGTTCCTGCAGAGCATGGGAATCTCCATCGCCAAGCACCGGCTGGAGATCCTGAAGCTCGCCAAGAAAAGGAAGCACTCCGGCCTCCGCCGCTTCACCAGGTTCCTCGCCGCCGCCAGGAGCTCCATAGCCAAGTATCTCAGCTACTCCCTGCTCCGCCGGAATTCCTCCGCGATCGTCGCCGTGGCGGCGCCGCCGCCGGCGCCGGCCAGGGGGAACATGCTGAAGAGGCAAAGGAAGATGGTAGTGGCGGACGGCGGCAGCGGCGGCGGAGCTAGAGTGGCTTGTCCGACTGCTGCGGTGGCGGTGAAGCACGCCGACGAGATCAGGTGGGACTCCATGTTTCAGGACCTCAAACCAAATTGACCAGCAAACATATTTCACATTAGTACACTTATTTTCCATATTTTCACATAGCAACCCCTTCATAGTCGAGTCCTTATAGTTCATATTTTCGCATAGAGGACCCTCCACGACTCGCAGCACAATTTATACAACTATTAGGGGCTTTTTGTAAAATTTATACGAAGAAGAGATAAAGAATTGTAAATTGTAGATTGAATGAAATAACATAATATTTAAGGGGTGAAATGATGAAGTAAAACCATTTTAAGGATATTTCAATAATTTAAAAATGTAAAAGGCATCTTCAAAAAGGAAAATAAACTTTGAAGATTTGAAATGAAATTTTCATTTTCTTCCAAAAACTTACAAATCATCCAAACCACTTCCACTATTTTTATTATAATCGAGTATTTTAAAATGATTGAAGTGAACAAGGATCAAATCTTAACGAAATTGAAATAATATTTTTTTTTATTATAACCAATTGTAACTTTTCGATTTACCTCATTATAGATGATCGTGAGACCACTGATGTGATAAATTTCACTTTTTTACTAAAGAAGAAGTTATAACTAAGTATTCAATTCTTAAATATGTCTTGCGTAATGATCCAACATCATCAATAATAAGAAATAAACCATAATTATCTGAAAATATACTCTAACTCCTATCACCACACCAAACCCTAAGGGTGCGTTTGGTTGAGGGTAATCTGTGATTACCTTGGTTATCCAGCAAAGATTATCAATTAAAACCTTGTTTGATTTAGGTAATCGATGATTCCGAAGTAATGTTTCATACCTGACACGTCAACAAACGTCAGCGAAAGAGGTTATCTAACCCGAAATCAGATAACCAAGAAAATCTTAAATTTTTCTTGATTCCAGAGTTAAGCCTTCCTTTAATCGATCTAGTGATTGATTAATTGTCGTAACTATGTCTCAGAAAACCCTGTAATCAATCAAGTGATCGATTACACTTGTTCATAATCGATCACTTACACTTGTTCATAATCGATCAAGTGATCAATTAAATGTCGTAACTGTGTCCCAGAAAACCCTGTAATCGATCAAGTGATCGATTACAATTGTTAATGAAAAATTACACTTGTTCATAATCAATCAGGTGATCGATTAAATGTCGTAATACTGTTTTCTAAGGTGATCGATTAGGTAATCGATTACACTTATTCAACCAAACAAGGTTTTATCTCATTACTTAGGATTAAACCAAATAAACAAGGTTATGTTTCATTCCCTTAACCTTGGTTATGTAATTACTTGGTAATCACATAACCAAGGTAATCACAGATTACCCTCAACCAAACGCACCTTTAGAGTTACAAAGGAGGCCTGCAACTACACTTGGGATTCAGGCTTATTGGTGATGGTGCTGAAGACAAGTTCTCAAGTGGAAACTGAAGCACTTTTGACAGCATTCTACTCTCTTTGAGACTGATCATGCATTGATTCAGCATGGCTTTTGAAAATTTCTTCAAAAGCAATTCTACCATTTTCACTTCTTCTAAACTATGGAAAGTGGACCCTGGTCATCATGATCATGTGTTCACTCGAATTAAGTAATGAGTTAAGGTCTTATTTATCCCTATTTTGTACCTGAAAATAATTTCTTTGATGCATCAGACTCTTATTTATCTTTCCGTTTAGTTACTTCTATAGTTGGATCACCAAAGGACCAATTCATTTTTGGCCTTTTAGTTGCATAACAAAACATTTAAACCAGGTTTCATGCCATGGCACGTCCGAATCACATTTACAAAAGATATTTCATGCCAATCCAATAAAAAAGTTATACTAATTCCACGCACAAAGACTCCCCATATCAATTACGATAATGATCATGATGAAGACAATCTATTACCAGATATGTCGTTTGTTGGTGCAAGCAAGCACCAAAAGGTTCCTTCAAGTTTTGATGTAATTGATAACGGTTTAAAGTTGGTTTTATACTATCGACCAGTTGATAAAGGTTCCTTCAAAGGAATAGGATCCTGGTCATCTCGTGTGACCAGTTGAATAAACTAATTTATCCCTATCTTGTACAGAAAAAATAGTTTCTATATTGCACGATTCCTGAGAACAAGCCAGTCAGATGCCATTCATATTGAAAAGAGACTAGAGCGAAATGTTTTAGCTTTCAAATGTAATCTTGGTCTACCTTCTAGCAAAAGATATAAATATACATCATTTCTTCTATGTTTAGATGTGATTTATAAGCCTACTAGTAAGTGCAATTTAGACTGAAGCTTATTCTTGGTGGGGTTTGTTCTTGTAGCCAAGGATCCTGGCATCATGTGATCAGTTGAATAATTGTCTAATTATCCTTGATTTGCACCTAAAAATAGTTTCTATGTTGCATAATTCCTTGACGACAAGTCATTCAAACTCTTCATTTGTGCCATGCATATTGAAAAGAGACTAAAGCAAAATGTTTTAGCTTTCAAATGTAATCTTAATCTAGCTTCTAGCAAAAGATGTATATTTGCATCATTTCTTCTATGTTTGGATGTGATCTATAGGCCTAGTATCTTTTATTGTTCGATTTGAATTTCTACTCTTTTCAATAGAACATCAAATAAGAGCTCGACAAAAGGACCAATTCAATTTAGGGTTTCAATTTCACAGTAAATCAATAAACCAGCTACATCCCTTGACGGGTTCAAATCACCTTTACAAAAAAAGGATAATTCGTGCAAATCTAACAAAAAAAAGTTATATTACCTTGAACCACGACACCATTGATAGCGAGCTTGCGACAAGGCTTAACCTCCGAACCCCTAGAGGGTCCGTCCCTGGCGCTTGAGGGCGTGTAGACCACATCCATGGCGGTGATGGTCTAACGGCGAGCGTGCTCGATCACTGCGTCGCGGATGACGTTCTCGAGGAGGATCTTGAGTACGCCGCGGGTTTCCTCGTAGATCAGGCCGTTGATGAGCTTGACGCCGCCGGCGGCCGAGGCGCATATATGATATAATCTTATATTACAAATATGATATTTTACATATTTATCATTTTAACATTTTATTTTAAACATATATTATTTTAGAATTTAGATATTTTGTAATTATAATGGAGTTTTAGTAATTGTTTTTTGATGTTGTATTTATTAAATATTTTAGAATAAATATAAACAAATATATAGCATTAATTTTTAAAATAGTTCCAAATTATTATAGATAAATCAAAGTCCCAAATTATTTTCATTATTAAAAAAATGACAATTTCCCAAACCACGTAAGTAGTTTTGTGAATTACCCGAATTGCATATTTGATTTTGGAATTGTCCAAATCGTCTAGCCAATTCAAATTTTACCCTTCCATAAAACCTCCTCCTCCTCGTCGCTAAAGTCCTCCTCTTTCTTCTTAACGAGTTTCCTTCGTTGTCCCTTCGCCTCCATCCAACGGAGCAAAGAAACACGACAAGTTATGCGACAATTTGAAATCGACTAGAGTTTTGGATCAATTCGTGACGAACTCTAAGAATCAGTAGTGTTTTTTATCAGAATTTGAAAGAAAATGAACGACATAGAAGCTGTGACGAGCTACGTCAAAGACACCGAGTTGTGGCTTGATTTGTCAGGCTCCGATGCATCAGAGAAGTCGGTCACGATGGATGGAAAATGAGTGCTTCCCAAGGATTAGAATAACTTCGTTGGTTTTTGGCGACTTCGGATGCAAGAGTGTCAATGTGTCCTTGGTAGCGAAGTAAGTTTTTTATTTTGGATCCAAGATGTGAACTTTATATGTTTCATGATGTACTATTTTTTATTGGTAGTTATAGCGATTACAACAAGAATTTTAAATCTTAAGTCTATCAGTCGATTTCATTCCAAAAGTGGTTGATAGACCGAGATACCCAAATCACTCTAAACAAACTTCTATATGTTCGGCTCAGTTTCCTTATTACACTCATGTCGTCAAATTTGTTTCTACAATAAGAAATAATATTGAAAGTTTATTGTAAATGGTAAGACGATGATACTCACTATCTGACACTACAAATGAATTCAAGGGATTCTTCTATGTTCGACAAAATTAAATTTTTATTTTTTAGAATGTCCTAGGTCCATCAGTCGATTTCGCCTCAAAAGTGGCTAACAAACCTAAAGATGTCTAAATTACTCCAAACAAACTATTATTTGCTGGACTCAGCCTCCTTATTACACTCATGTCCTCAAAAACCAATGCAACTAGTTGTAAATATCTTAACGAGCTTTGATTGATATATTGTACTTCTTCAAAAATTATGTCTTCTCAAAGTTTAGAGTTTAACATTCATTCCATAGCAGCTACAAAATCGTAACTACCACAATTGTGTAATAGCAGCTATGATTTTGTAATTGTTACAGTTGAGCTATCACGTAGTTGTAGCAGCTATGATTTTATAGCTGTTATAACGTGAATGTTAAATCTTAAACTTTAAGAGATTATAACTTTTGATTTGAATTGAACCACGAGGCACATAATTTATCAAATCGAAACTCATTTAGAGATCTATAATTGGATGGGGTAAAATCTATAACGACTAGATTTCAAGCTCAAAAATATCATTTAAATCCTTTTCGAAAGCTCCGAACAATTTTAGTCAAAAGGAGCGCCCTTTTGATGTTTGTGCAAAACTTTTTTCTATATTGTAGCAATTACGAAATCATGTTTCGTAGCAGCTACAACTATGTAGCAGCTATGGAACCATAGCTGCTACAAGTGTGTGACAGCTCAATTATAATATATAGCTACGATACCATAGTTGTTATAACTATATAGCAGCTACAAAATTATAGCTGGTACATCGAGCTTGATTAGTTCCAAATTTAGACGGGAGATGAACAGCATTGGAGGACAGTTGTGTTATTTTACAAGGGGTGGGGAGCACTTAATTTTAATTTAAAAAATCAACATACGACGCCCCTTTGACGATTCAGTAAAAAAGGGGCGCTCTTTTGATTTTTTTTTTACCAAAGCATATATATGTATGAAAAAACATGTAAAGAGTATTTTATAAAATAGAGTATCCAATATTCTTTAATAAAAAAATATTCATTTTATGTTCATCATATAATTGTATACCTAATGGGAGAACAAGTTTTGTCTCTAATTCAAAACTCTAACTCCTTTGCTTGGATGGATGAACTACTTAGCAATCTCTCGATCTCACTCTTTCAAACTTCTTCGCACATGTAGACCTCAGCTAGTACACTGAAGCAACCATCTGTTATTGAGGAGCAACAAACGACATATTTAGTAGTAGATTGCCTTTAATTAACATGATCATTAGCATAATCAATAAGAACAATCTTTGCGCTTGAAATTAACTAGTATAACGTTTTTTGTTGGATCGACACGAATTGTCTTTTGTAAAGGCGAATTCAACGTGCCATGGGATTAAATCTGGCTTAGTGCTTTTGTTATGCAACTAAAGCCCAAAAACTTATAAAGTCATGGGTGTCATTTTCCATTGTGCAACTTAGCTCAGATATCTATGCGCTGATATAATGCAACTTAAAAGAAATTTTAACTTTCATGTCAATTTGCTCCGTTAAACATTATTTTAGTACGTCTATTTCGGTGGAGTGATTAAGTTAGTCATGTAGATAAACATCAATAATTAATGAATAATTATTGAAATGCATATTAAAAATAATAATAAAATTCTACGAGCAAGACAAACTTTTCTCTATATTGATTCACCGTCTTTTTTTATTATATCATTCTATCCATTATTTATAGAGGAAAAACTTGTTAACTTTAGTATTGATTAACAGCTCATCCAAGGTTGTACTCACAAATAATTAAAGAGTTAATGTGAAGATTTCTTAAATTAAAATTAACTTGTATTATAGTCAAATTAATAAAGAGTTCTTGTCATTTTCCATTGTGCAACTTAGCTCGTATATCTAACATATGATATATTTTATCTATTTAATATACAATCATTTGCTCAGCTATTGGCCTATGAATTATTAAAACTAGTTGTGATTGATTAGACATTTAGATAGGTGTTAGAATTAATGAAATCAATATATCTCCATAATTATATGATATTGTCCATCTTGAACTTGTGTTCTCATAATTTTGTTTTAAACTTTATTAAAAATGTTTCATACTAATAAAAATATCTTTCATCTTACAAATTCATGATTTTTACATGAATTTTCAATGCGAGACTTTAATTATAATTTCAACAATCCTCTCATTAAATAAAGGGTCATCATATACTTCAATCGAAGCCAACTTGACGTCCGATCTCTTGACCCATCAAACCCTTCTTACCTTGATGTTCGATCCTCTTAATTCATCAAGATTGTTTAGTATCTAGTCCAACTAATCTACTAAGACCTATCTGTATCAAGAGTTTATCATGGATTTTACTAGGAGCCCCCTACCATTATCCCCATGGTCCAAGTCTCCCTTACCTTCTTTGTTTTTTCTTGAAATTTTTCATATGACTTCACATAGACCATGACTCCACAGTGGTATAATATTATCCACTTTGAGTCTAAACTCTTATAGTTTTATTTTTAGATTTTACCTAAAAGTCATAAGTCATATGTCAATGAAAATATTTTTCATCTTATAAATTCATGATATTCTTGATAAATTTTCAATGTAAAATTTTAATTAATCTTAATAATATGTTCATAATTATACGGTGGATTGAAGAACTTGACGCTGAGCAATATTGAGACCTCTCGGCTAAGTCAACAAATCACACCTACTTGACTGTAGTCCAGGTGGCATCCATGCCAAGTCACAACCTTGCAGTGGCCAGACATGGTGCCAAGGGTGGGCTTTAGCCTGAAAGGCCCGTTTTAAGATTTAGGAAGAAGCTCCTATATTTAAGCAATTTTTATATATTTAACTATTTTAGTTAATTGTTCATTCGATCAACTTTAAATCTTCAAATTAAATTCCGCGATCAATCTAGGAATTTATATATATACAATTTCTATCATCGACCAATTAGTCCAAATAGATTATAATTTATTGCTCCACCGTTACATGGTGCAGCTACCATTCATCTCTAATTTTCCCCTATTTTTATTTTCATTTCTTTTCTTCTCAAAGCAGCGGCAATGAGGTTGCAGCGACCACCTCTAACTACAAGTTCTTTGCAAGATAACAACGATCTCATGGTCATGTGAATCCCCTATGAAAGGCCTCATGGCTAAGCCAGATCAAGCAACGTAACAATGATCTCATGGAGGCTTCGCGGTTAGATGAGGACACCGTGAGATGCCTCGTAGCAAGTAGGGGTGTTAAAATGGACCCGACCCGTCAACCCGAGCCGACCCAATCTGAAAAATCAAATTAGGGTTGAGGGTTCGGGCCGGATTCGGGCTGGAGGTTTTGAATTGGATTAAATTCAGATCGGGTTTAAGTTGACCCAAGTTGATCCAGATTTAGGATTAGGGATATTTTTAGGATTAAATCAAAATTTGTTTTGAAACTTAAGATGTTTTATGTAATATTAGTATGACAATGAAAAAATATTAAGATAAAAAAATTATCAAAAAAATAATTAAAAAATTCTAGGTTATTCGGGTTGGTTGGGTTATATGAGTTCGGGTTTAGGATTTTCGAATTGAATTCAGATTCGGATCGGATTCAAGTTGAGATTTTTTAATAATATTTTATTTAATTTGAATCGAACTCATCTGATTTATCCAAATTGACACCTCTAATAGCAAGACTTGACAAGATTGTAGCTAGGTAAGACCACCGCGACCTAGGGAAGAGCTTCTAGCTGGCATTGTTAGTTGATTGGCGCACAAAAAAGGATTGTAATGAGTTTGGTGAGAGGAAGAAAGGAAAATCGATTCTTAGACGGATTAAAAACAAATAAAAATATGATCCATCAATAGATTTAAAATCCATCTTTCTTTAATCTTTTAATCTTATATAGTAAACCAGGAAAAATATCATACAGTCCATTCTTTGCTTATATCGACGTTTTCTTTGAGTAGTATCTATGGGATCAAAATTGGTGACAGAAGGGTGAATATCGGCACCTTTAAAAATCATTTCTTTTCTTTTATGAAAACTCAAATAAAATTGCAATGGAAAAAGATAAAGCATAATAATACAGTTCTTTTTTACTTGGTTTATAATCCAACAACTGTTACTCTAAAGTTCACGATCTTTTAGATTATGTACAAATGACCAACCCACTAAAATCATTTTTTGAAAAACTTTTATAGAAGAAGAGAATGCATACAAGGAATGAGGGAGATAATCAGGGGCAGCTCAAGCCCATGGAGGGCCCTAGGCGAAATTTTTTTTTAAATGAATGTTATTATTTTAAAAAATTTTCTCTCACCCTTTTTTATTCGGACTTGAGACCGACAGGGGCGGCTCAAGCCCACGGAGTTTTATCAGTATTATTA
>JBBMKF010000007.1:5596167-5609969 GCA_037834155.1 Curcuma caesia | reverse complement strand
TTAATAAACACTACAAAATATACCGTATTAGCAATGAAAATTTGCGACGAAAATTTTCTTCGCAAATTTGCGATAAATTTAGCGACGAAAAACTCTTTTTTTCGCAAGTTTGGAACGATATTTGCAACGAAATATGTTTAGTCGCCAAATTGCGATGGACGTATATTTGTCGCAAACTTCGTCGCAAATTGACGATGAAACCCATTTTTCATCGCCAAATTGGCGACGAAAAAATGTTTCGTCGCCAAATATCGAAGAGAAACAGATTGGGTTGTTCGAATAAGTTAGGGTTATTTGCGACAAATCCAAATTCATCGCTATTTGGCGACGAATTTGTGTTTTCGTCGCAAATTTGGCGACGAAATCATGGTTTCGTTGCCAATTTGGCGACGAAAAACCGTTTTCGTCACCAAATATTGGAGAGAAACAAGTCGGGTCGGGCGAATAAGTTAGAGTTTTTGGCAACGAATCAAAATTTGTCGCAATTTGGCGACAAATTCGGATTCGTCGCCAAAACCCTAGCTTATTACACGCGAGCCGATCCCCTTTCTTCTTCCCCTTCGCGATTTTCCGCTACATGACTTTATTTTTGAATGATTTTTAAATGCATACGAAGAACGCTATTCACTCTCTTCTGCGCTTTCTCATCCAACATCATTATCCTGCCCAACCTCAGTATAATAACAATGTATTGAATAGATTACTGAGAAGCAATGGCTGCAATCTAATGTGAGGCAGATACTCTCGACCAGCAAGACATCCGATTTACACAAATAATTTACATCACAACCGATATAATATTATCATTAATCAACTTAAATCCAAGATCCAACTAGTACATAATCTCGGAGCTTACAGAATAGACGTGCAACATCTTATTCGATAACACACATATATCTTGTTGAAGAGTTGCTACTTATAGTCTCATCGTACACTGCTCTTGAGACCCCCTGAACCTTCACCCCAAGAGGACTGTTCTAATGTTCTTGCTCTATCAATGGAATCGGATAGCCAAGTTAATTAGATGATAAAAAATCATCATTAACATCACTTGAAATAGCAAACCATCTTTATTGTTAGAAGCACATTAGATTGATATAGTTATTATAGGAGACAAAGCAAAAAAGAAAAAAAAAGACAGAAATATGTTGGCATGTTAAGTTGGATCATCGTTAGAGGGAAAAGAATATAGTTGTTTATTATCGATCGAGTTTTGGTATGAGTTTGTGTTTCAATGCAGGTATTTCAATGGGTTTGAGAAGCACAAGTTTCAATGAGCTTGAAAAGTTAAACTTGGTAATTTCCAAGTGTGGAGGACTGACTTACCATTAGGCAGTTTGCATCATCACTGATGCAGAGGTCCGACGAGGGAAGGCACAGAGGAAGAAGAGGCAGTAGGGTTGCGCAGGTTAGCCCGTTCGATTATGGGCAAAGAAGGATCCCTTGCAATACCACATGTGCCAGAAGCTCGTGCTACGTTCCGTTTCATTCGTATGTAGCCAGATTCTCCCCAGTTCTCACCCCATGAGTTCTTCACAATCCAGTAGTCGGTGCCATTTGCAGTACCATAACCTACTATAGTCGCACCATGATTTAATACAAGGCCACAGAACCTGCTGCTGAATATTCCCTGTAAAAATTATATTTTGTGTTATGACACCTACGATGATGGAGTATATATGTTTTCTTGACCATATAAATTCTAAAATCCTTATGAACTTAATAAAAGAAATAAGAAAACATGTAAGTTTCAATGTAAACACACATTTTTATTTAATCCTATAAGGATCATAGCCTATCTACAATCATGAAATCCTAATTCTGTGATACACAAACAAACTTTTGTGAGGAAAACACTAGATCGGATGAGATGATTCAAACCGATGCAGTTACCAAAATTTAATCATCTGGATGAATCTTTCTTACCGAATCATAAAATTGTATTGAAGAGGCATCCATAACAACACTAACTGGTTGATTTGCCACGGCCTTTTGGAGAGACGTCTCATTTCTGGAAGGACCACTTTGGTACGAATCAATGGACGCAACATGAACGTTTTCCTACGTGAGAAAGGCATATATATATATAATTAGCATACCTGTTGAGATCATTGAAACAAAGTACCTGACATCTCACAAACTTATTATTTGATCAAGTTTCAAGGAGATGATCTTCTTAAGGCTGTAAATAAGTCAAAACGCTTGTTTATAGTTATTTAATAAGCATAAGATCAAATAAATGGATAAGTTTGAACAACTCCATCAAAATCACTCGAATAGTAATTTAGTTTGACTCGTTTACAACTCTATCATCTTAACAGTAGGAATAGCAAGTGAAAATCTTCGTTCGGTGAGTCCATCTTTCAGGATTTCAAGATTTCGATGCAAGCAGTAGATGAATTTATAGATCTAGCAAAATTCTAAGGGGCTATAGAAGAGGTAGAAGCAGATCCCATACCACTTACTCCATTTTGTCAAAAGTCGATCGAACGAGAGGCAAAGAAAAAGGGAATTGGAAAAACGCTTTTCAAACAAAAATAAATCTGACGTCAACAACGGAAGGAAGAGCTCACCGCAATTGCCCTGATCCTTTACTGCGACGACGGCGCCCATCTGCCTCCAATCAATGGAATCGGGCAGATCGTCCCCTTCTCTCAGCCAGTACTGACTGCTGATCTTCCGGGAGGTGGATCTCCTCAGCTGGGAGAAGTCCCTGAGCGACCTGGCCTTGTACTCCTCGTTGTTGAGGTCACCGAACCGGTTCATTCCGAGGCGATAGGTGTGCTCCCCGCGGTCGGCCGCTGCATTGTGCTCGTCCACGAGCCGGAGGTTCTCCTTGAAGACCTCGAGCCGGTATTCGTCCAGATATTTGTCGTTTTCGGCGGGGCGATGCTTGGCCCTCCACTCCAGGTAGAGATTTTTCACCTCCTCGTCGCTGCGGCCGGGGACGGCCCCAGCTTGCTTGGAGAGGGTGAGGACGTCCTGATTGGGAACGGCGGAGACGGCAGCAAGGGCGGAGGACGAGAGGAGAAGGAGGAGGATAATATCGACTGTGGAAGCCATGAGCTGAAAGAGAAGAGAGAAGCTTGATGCTCTCTTTGGCAATGGAAAGGCTTCCTTTATATACAAGAGATTGTGCGTTGCCGTCTTAATTATTTTTTTTAAAAAAAATATTTATTTATTTTATTATTAATAAAATATTTAATCAATATCCTTAGAAGTGCATTTTATTTGCTTATGAGATAATTAACAAATTAAATAATCGCTCAAGAGGTCGAGTTAGAATTGTTGACTAGGAAGGAAGGGATTCACTTCAGCATGTAGAAAAACAATTGATGGTGCATGAACGTTTATTTTTGTGGTTTACTTGAAGCATCTCGCGCAAGATAATATTTTAATTAATTTCATTCTTTCACATTTCAAATATCAATTTTTTTTAATCTACTTAATCATTTAGGATAACACATGTATAGTGATGTCGTACAAGGTTACTAGAGATGTGGGACTTTGAAGCTATATAAAACGTGAAAAAATGAATGATCTTGTGACACGCAATGAGGGGATATACAATGCATGATTATCCTTATCGAGCGTTTAACATGTGTTTATGTGCATTCTTGTGTTTATGTACCAAAGAGTCTTGGGGTATAATTCATGAGTTAGTTACGATAGAACAAATTTACTGAAGTGGATAAGAATTGAATCTTGACGAAGCCGAGGTAATGTTCTCTCCGTTATAGCCAATTGCAGCTTCTCAATTTTTCTCCTCATAGATGGTTGTGGGATCGACTATGTGGGGGCGGCTAAGGTGGCAGATTCTACTTTTTATTGAAGTATATATTCTTGTGTCATTATCAAATATTTGAATATACTCTTGGTAGAAACAACTTCTTTGGATACATTCTTGAAATGGTCAGATCTCCGTAGACTCAGAATAACGAATTAGGAATAATCCCTTTGGGTACATCTCCGAAAAGGTCAAGTCTTCATGGACTTAGAATGATAGATTGGGAACAATCTCTATGAGTACATCCACGGAGAGGTCAGGTCTTCATGGATTAGGAACAACAAATTGGGAATAACCTATTTGGGTACATCCTTGAAAAGATCAGATCTTCATGGACTTGGAATGATGGATAGGAACAACCCATTTGGGTACATCTCTAGAAAGGTAAGGCCTTCATGGACTCAGAACAACGGATTGGGAGCAATCTCTTTCGGTAGATCCTGTTCGACGTCAATAAATAACCAAGGAACAACAATGGAATTGTGTGGGCAAGTACAATAACTTAACGATGTGTTGAATAGATCATCAAGAAACAGTGGTTGCCATATAACGTACAAGCAGATACTTGACTACTTATAAAACCGGTTCATCTTTAAGATTAGGAAACTCTAAGACCGTTTCACTCGAAGAATATGAAAAATATCTCAAAATATTTCTTAAACGGATATTTCAGAATCTCTCTAAAAAATAGGAACGAATATCTTGAAATATTTCTTAAACAGACGCTATTATTTCGGAGATCAACTACTATAAAAAGGTGGCTCATACTCATGGGCAGAAGTACGCACACATCCATCCTAATTTTTTCAAGTCATTAAACTTCTTCCTTACGCCAAACCCTAACTTGAGCGTTGGGACTCCCAGCATTCTAACCATCTTTTTGAATACTTTTCAGGTCATCTCATCTCTCTAGATGATTCTCTTCGAGGAGCGTGCATGTCAACAGTTCTGAATCGACGTTTAAATCATCCACGGTGTATTAGTTGGAACATACATGATCTCGGAGCTTACAGAATAAACATACAAGATCTTATTTGATAATACATATCATAGTGAGATGTTGCTTATAGTCTCATTATGCACTGCTCTTGAGACCCCCCAAGCCAGTGAAAACCCATATGGAAATTGCAGCAGTGTGTTTCAAATGCTTCACCCGGAGAGGACTATTCATGCTCTGTCAATCGAATTGGATAAGCAAGTTAATTATTCATGAAATAAAGATTATATGTTGGATTTCAAGTGGACTGCTAATGATTAATTTAATCTTCAATGCCAATTCCAAAATTTGTTTGCTCTCTTTCTCAATTTTTTGACATTATATCTTATGGAATTTTTCTACCAAATTTATATTACATATTTGTTAGTTATAATTAAAATGACGTGTATTAGTTTAGCTTAAGTTAGAATGAACTACTAATATTGCATACCAAAAGGGTGATATTTTTTTACATATTTATGAAATACCAATAAAATTACAAGGAGCTAATTATGAAAAACTTACCTTACATCGTGATGTGCCAAACAAATCATCAAGGAACAACAATGCATTGTATGACAGAGTATGATAACAATGTATTGTATTGAATAGATCACCGAAAAACAATGACTGCAATATAGCGCGAAGTATATACTTGATCAGTGACACATTCGATTCACACAAATAATTTACATCAAACCGATATAATATTATCGATCAATATTCAACTTAAATCCAAGATCTAGCTAATACATGATCTGGGAGCTTACAGAATACATAGACGTGCAACACCTTATTCGATAATACATATCGTAGCGAGTTGCTACTTATAGTCTCATCATGCACTGCTCTTGAGACTACCTGAGCCAGCTAAAACCCAGTTGGGAATTGCAGCAGTGCGTCTCAAAGCCTTCACCCTGAGAGGACTGTTCTTGCTCTGTCAAAGGAATCAGATAAGCAAGTTAATTAGATGATAAAATGTCATCGTTAACATCACTTGAAAGCAAGCAATCTTTATTGTTAGAAGCATTAGATTGATGTAGTTATTATAGGAGATAAAGAAAAAAAAAGACAGTAGAAATGTGTTGGTATGTTAAGTTGGATCATCGTTAGAGGGAAAAGAATATAGTTGTTTATTATCGATCGAGTTTTGGGATGAGTTTGTGTTTCCTTAATTAAATTGCATAGACTTATTTCAATGCGTTTGAGAAGCACATGTTTGAATGGGTTTGAAAGGTAAACTAGGTAATTTCCAAGTGTGGAGGAGGACTTACCATTAGGCAGTTTGAATCACTGATGCTGCAGACTGGGTAGTGTCGAGGACAGCAGCTGTAGTGGTCTTCGCAGCAGGTGGCACCCTCGACCGGACAACAACCCCAAGCGAAGCAACGATCTTCATGCGCGTAGATGCAGCAGCATGTGGTGGTGCCAGAGCAAGTGTAGTAGTTATCGCAAGCGGTAAGAGGCTCGACGGGCGAAGGCTCAGAAGAAGAGGCAGTAGCAGGGTTGTTGCGCAGGTTGACCCCTATTTTTATGGGGTAAGAAGCACTGATTGCAATACCACATTTGCCAGAAAACTGTGGTGTGTTCCGTTCCATCAGTATGTAGCCAGACTCACCCCAGTACTTGCCCCATGAGTTCTTCACAATCCAGTAGTCCTTGCCGTTTTCAGTACCGTAACCTACTACCGTCACACCATGATTTAATGAAGTGTTGCATCTTCCCGTGAATATTCCCTGCAAAAATTATATTATAAAAGCAACATATATGTTTGTATTATGACACCGTATGATGGGATATATTTTTCTAACCATATGAATTCTAAAATAATTTATGTGGATATACTCATCAAGGACAAGGATGATTCAAACCGATGCAATTACCAAAATTTAATCATCTGGATGAATCTTTCTTACCGAACGATAAAGTTGGAAATCTCTTCCAGAGGCATCGATGCCAACACTAACTGGTTGATTTGCCGCGGCCTTTTGGAGAGACTTCTCATCGTGGGAAGGAAGTCTTTTGTACGAATCAATTGACACAACATGATCATTTTCCTGCGTGACAAAGGCAGGAACCAAACAAGATTAATTAATAAAGGCATCCACAGTCTAAACGTAAAGTGTCTCTAGTTACAAATGGTTAGTCAATAGATCACCTTGGCGGTATTGCAAGTTCCATTTTGGCCTGTGTACGGGTACTGCTCCTCACTGGTGATGCCACCATTGTTAATGATGTACTCGAACGCACGATATGGCAATCCACCTTTGCAGCCATAGTTTTTGGTACTGCAGTCGATTAATTGCTGTTCTGACAGCGAAATCAGATCACCGGTGACGATTTGGTTAATGCCTTCGACGGCAGCAATCGCAGCGAATGCCCAACAACTTCCTATAGACACCATCAAAGGGATGATTAGCATATACCTGTTGAGATCATCGAAACAAAGTATCTTACATTTCATCTTTGACTTGCCCCATAACTTGCTAGAAATCTGTCACAAACTTATTATTTGATCAAGTTTCAAGGAGATGTGAACAAGCTCAAGCTCGGTAAGAGCTTGTTTATGTTTATTTAATAAACACAAGATCAAATAAATGGATAATTAAGCTTGAACAACTCCATCAAACAAGCTCGAATAGTTATTTAGTTTGGCTCGTTTACAACCCTATCATCTTATGCTTAACAGTACGAATAGCAAGTGAAAATCTTCATTCGGTGAGTCCATCTATCAGGATTTCAAGATTTCGATCCTAGCAGTAGATGAATTTATAGATCTAGCAAAATTCTTAGGGAACTGGAAAAATGTTTTTCAAACAAAAGCAAGATATCTAACTAGTTTACTATCACTGACCACACACACAAACAAAAATAAATAAATAAAATAAATGAAGCCCACAAAGGAAGGAATAGCTCACCGCAATGACCCTGGTTCTTTACTTCGGCGACGGCGCCCTTCTGCCTCCAATCAATGAAATCGGGCAGATTGTCCTCTTCTCTCAGCCGGTACTGGCTGCTGATCTTCCGGGATGTGGATCTCCTCAGCTGGGGGAAGTCCCTGAGGAACCTGGCCCGGTACTCCTCGTTGGTGAGGTCAGCGAACCGGTTCATCCCGAGGCGGTAGGCGTGCTCCCCGCGGTCGGCCGCTGCATTGTGCTGGTCCACGAACCGGAGGTTCTCCTTGAAGACCTCGAGCCGGTATTCGTCCAGATATTGGTCGGTTTCGGCGGGGCGATGCTTGACCCTCCACTCCAAGTAGAGAATTCTCACCTCCTCGTCGCTGCGGTCGGGGACGACCCCAGCTTGCTTGGAGAGGGTGAGGATGTCCAGATACGGGACGGCGGAGACGGCAGCGAGGGCGGAAGACGACAGGAGAAGGAGGAGAGCAATGGTGACGAAGGAAGCCATGAGCGGAAAGAGAAGAGAGAAGCGAGATGGTCTCTTTGGGCGATGGAAAGACTTCCTTTATAGAGAAGAGATTGTAGAACGTTGCCGACGTCCTAATTTTTTTTTTTTGAAAAATAATTATTTATTCAATTTATTTATTATTAATAAATATTTAATCAATATCTTTAGAAGTGCATTTTATTTACTTATGAGATAATTAGGAAATAATTAAATAATTGCTCAAGAGGTTGAGTTAATATGTAATTATTATCCTAAAACTAATATGTAATTATATAAATATAAATATTTTAATTAGTTTCATTCTTTCACTTTTCTAATTTTGAATTTTTATTTTTGAATCTAATTAATCATTTAGAACGACACATGTATAGTGATATAGTACAAGATTAATGATGATGTGAGACTTTGAGGCAATATAAAATGTGAAAAAAATGATATTGTGGCACGCAATGAGAGGATATACAATGCATGATTATCCTTATCGAGCCTTCAAAATGTGTTTGTGTCTATTCTATTGTGAAACTTCATTATCAGATATTTGATTACAATCTTTATGGGCATAAAAACAAACCTCCTAGTTGTTGTTGTATTCTTCATTCCTTCCTAGCCGTTGGCATGATTGATGCAATGACTCACCTAGCTAGTGCACCTTTTTGTTATCATGATTGATAAAGATTTTTTTGTTTAGCATAATCACTTTATTATTTTCACGTTTCTTAATCTTTCTCACGTAAACAAGCCTAAAGAGAAGAATAATTAATGGGAACAAGTTGGTGGAGATAAAAAATAATTTTGTCTTTTTTGGTAATTTTAAGAGGTGAAGGTGGAATTATTTCAATTAATCAAACAAATTAAACTTATTTAAATTGTTGCTTCTTAATCCGTAGGCTATGCTTTGCATTGTCACGGCCCTACGGCTTCTATCCCTTTAAAAAAAGATAGTCTCGTTACTCATGACAATATTCACAACTTATCATAATCGCAAATAATACCTTGAAGGTTGGAAAAAAATACTTAATAATTCATTTGATGGTATAGACAAAAATATCCACACAATATCCAACTAAATGATCTAGCTAGACTCAGGATGATCAACAAAATTGATAAAAAAAAGATCCAAAGATTTTTTATTACTATTTTTAAAAAATTTTATTTTTAAATAATTTTAAATTTTTTTTAATATTTAAAGTATTTTTGATAATTTTTATCTTTTATATTTATTTTATTTTATTTTTATTTTGAGCCCGATGAGGAATTTTTAGATTTAGAGTCCGTTAAATTTTTTTCTTCTATTCGGATTTTTTATTGGATATTGGGTTTTAATAGACTAATACGATTTTGTAAAAAATCAGGATGCTATCAATTGATGAAAATCGAAATTGACTTTAAAATCAAGATCTACATTTTGCATAGATAGATCTATATCATTAATTTGCTCAAAATCAATTAAGGGTGAATAAAAAATTAATTGTTCAAAGTTAGCCAAGAATAACATTAATTGTTAATTAATGTTATAGAAGAAAATGCATGGGGAATAGTCTCACATCGGTAAATTTGACGAGTTTCCCTTCTTATTAATGTTGCTGTGTTTATGGAATTAACACAAAAGCTCATGTGCTTTCTTCTTATGCTCTCTTCTCATGGGTGCGAGCACCTGCGAGCTCGTCATGCGCCATGTGCCATGTGCACAATGGGCACTTTGTTGGCGTACTTTGCACTTTACACGTGGGCAGGGAGAGATGGCTGGACTGCTGACTAGGCAAACGGAAATTTGAAGTGCTACTATTCTAAGACGTCACCATTGTATCTTGAAAAATGAATTGCTACTATCCGTAAACACTAGCCTCGACAATCTGATATCAATTTGCATCCTCTCCGGCAGCCACCGATAATAATCGTAAAACGATATTCTGCAAATTGATATGGCTACGTCCAATGACGTTCCGACCGCCATTCCACACGGAGAGAAGTTAAAAAAGTTCAACGGAGCCGACTTCAAACGATGGCAGTAGAAGATGTTATTCTATCTGATGATGCTAAGCCTCGTACGATTTTTGCATGAAGACTCGTAAGCCACTACGGGAGATAGCAAGGCTGCATCCAATGTGTGGTCGCACGAAGATTTACTATATCGCAACTATAATCTCAGCGCATTGGACAACATGTTGTATAACGTGTATAGTCTGATGAAGACGACAAAATCTCTGTGGCAATCGCTTGAAAAGAAATACAAAACCGAAAGCACCGAATTGAAGAAATTCATCATCGATCGATTTTTAGATTTCAAGATGGTGGATTCCAAAAGCGTGATGTATTAAGTCTAAGATATGCAATTGATACTGCATGATCTAGATGTCGAAGGCATGAAGCTGAACGAGTCGTTCACAATAGCCACAGTAATCGAGAAACTCCCTCCGTCATGGAAGGATTTCAAAAATTACCTCAAGTACAAGCAAAAGGAGATGGAGCTTTAAGACCTAATTTTAAGACTACGAATAGAGGAGGATAATTGAAAGTTATCCAACTACATAGGAATAAAGTGGATTGTCGATGAGATATCCAACCTGGTTGAGCTGAACGCCAAGAAGCCGAAGCAATTCAAAAAGAAAGCTCAAGGCAAGAAATTCAAGGGTTCGTGCTACAACTGTGGAAAACCAGGACACATGTCCAAAGATTGTAGATGTCCCAAGAAACCAACCAAGGAACAGAAGGATGTTACGAATCACGTTGCAATCTCTTTTGAGGAACTGGATCTCACTGCAGTCATGTTTGAATCCAATACGATGGAGGATAACCCGAAGCAGTGGTGGATCAATACTGAAGTAACACGTCATACCTATTCAGATAAGGCGATGTTCTCTAAGTATACTCCGATAAGTGGAAGAAAGCTCTATATATGTAATTCCACGACATCTTCGATTGTCGGACTCGAATAAGTTGTTTTGAAAATGACGTCTGGGAAGGAGCTAATGCTCATTGATGTGCTCTATGTTCCTGACATCAGGAAGAACTTAATTTCTGAATCGACACTTGTTAAAGCCGGCTTTAGACTAGTGTTCCAGTCAAATAACTTTGTACTTACGAAGAATGTGTTAGTATCGATGGAATCAAAATATCTCCATAATAGTATGATATTGTCCACTTGGGCCTAAGCCCTCATAGTTTTATTTTTGGGCTCAACCCAAAATGTCTCATTCCAATGGAGATATCTTTTATCTTATAAACTCATGATCTTTTTCACATATTTTTAATGTGGGACTTTGATTGCATCCCAACAATCTTCCCTTCAAACAAAGGACCATTGGAAGCTCCCCTACTATTATTCTCATGATCCAAGTCCAAACTCCCTCAGGAGCACTCCTACCATTATCCTCATGATCCGGACCTCCCTTACCTCTTTCATTTTTCCTGAGAGTCCCCACATGACTCTACATAAACCTGGCTTTAATGCCACTTGTTAGTACCGATGGAATCAAAATCTTCATAATGGTATGATATTGTCCACTTTAGGCCTAAGCTCTCATGATTTTATTTTTGAGCTCAACCCAAAAGGCTTCATTCCAATGAAGATATTTTGTATTTCAATGTGGGACTTTGATTGCATCTCAACAGAATGATATCTTTGTAGGAAAGGGTACTTAGAACAAAGTCGGTTCAAAATGATTGTAATGACTATACTTCGCAATTTTGATGATAATAAAATAAAAACTTTCAACTATGTTGTTGAGTTTTATGGCATAATCAACTCGAACATGTGCATAATAATACTCTGAAACGTCTTGTCAAATTAAATTTATTACCAAACGTCAATGTTGATGAAACACACAAATGTAAAGTGTGTGTGGAAGTAAAAATGATGAAACTACCTTTTCATTCGGTGGAAGGTCAACAACTCCTCTAGAGTTAATATATAGTGATCTATGTGACTTAAAATTTGTACAAACTAGAGAAGGTAAAAAGTATTTTATTACTTTTATTGATCACTACACGAGGTTCTGTTATGTCTTTCTTTTAAGAAGTAAAGACGAAGTCTTAGAGGCTTTTAAAACTTACAAAATAAAAGTTGAAAATCAACTTGATAAATGAATTAAAATAATTTATAGTGATAAAGGTGAAAAATATGGTGCACCATTTTGGATTACCTCCTAAGATTTAGAAAATCTTCAAGAATCAGATCTGAAAACATTCTCAAAACTTTTCTTTTATAACCTTTAGGTCGGGCTGATTTTTGACTACTCATTATTTTCAGTACATTGTTCCACTAAAATTGATCATTGCATTTACAAAACGGCTCTTACTAATTCTGATTTGACCATGAGCAACCAATTATTACTGTTCATTAGTTGATTGTTGTTAAACAATCGAGTGTCACAGTCGACTCAAAAATTTTCTATTCGCTGCAAGAGTGATGTCAGTCAGCTGTTACTATTCATCAATCAACATCAATTGACTGTTCGCAATCGAGTTCAAAATATCCAATTTGCTGCTACGTGTCATCAATCAATTGTTATTATTTCATCAATCAATTGATTTGGGATCAATCGAGTGTAACAATCGAATTTTAAATTTTTTGTTCACTGCTATAGTGCTATCATCGATTGATCAAACTCATCAGTTGACTGTATTATAGCAGAGAATACTATAGTAGAAACTCTAAAACCCTAAATGTTGTATCAAAACCCTCAATGAAATTAGTATTGTAGTTCAGTAAAATCCGCTTGGGTAAATTTGTTCCAGCCAATTTAACATTCGACATGTGTAGATCATGTTTACACATGAGTCACCTAATTCAATATATATATATACCTCAAGTCACAATTCACCCAAGCGAGTGCATGAGCGGGTCAAAAACTTCTAGTGTGGGACTAATGACCCATAAATAATAAAGTCTCTTTTATTCATCATTTTTCCATTCATATTTTGTCAATGGTCATTTTGTTCAATATAAACAAAAGAATACCTTCAACGAATCAACGCCTTCAGTTTAACACTGGAGTGTTAACTACTATAAAATTATTACAAAAATGGAGACAATTCTGTATCTATATTTGTGTTTTCAACCTATTATTATCTTATTGCTGTCTTATTAAGTTCACACAAATTTCCTATCAGACAATTTTACTAATTTAAGATTATTGCATATTGATCTTAAGCTGTCAATCTGGTTACGGCAGAGCTACCGAACTGAGATGAACTAGACCGAGTTGAGCCAAGATGTCAAGCAAGGCTGAGCTGCCGAAGCTACTGAGTGGCCCGAGCAAGTTGAGTTTGGAGTCACCCGAGCGGGTTGAGCTACCAAATGGCTCGAGTGGGTTTGCCAAGTGGCTCCGAGTAAGCTGAGCTAGAAATGATGCAACCGAACCGAGCAGGGAAGATGTTCAGATGACATAGTAATATCACATACAAAAAGAGAACTGAACCATGTGTCGAATAAATAGACCACCATGGAACAATGGCTGCCATATAACGAGAAGCTGATACTTGACTAGCCAGACATTCGATTTATGCAGATAATTACATCACTAACGGATGTAATATTATTATCATTCAATCAAATCCAAGATCTAGCTAGTACATGCATGATATCATAGCTCGCATAATAGACAAATAAGATCTTATTCGATAATACAT
>JBBMKF010000007.1:5583422-5596067 GCA_037834155.1 Curcuma caesia | reverse complement strand
CAATGAATGTTAAGGCTAGACATGAAGCTTCCTATTTCATTACTTTTATTGATGATTTCACTCGTTATGGTCACGTGTATTTGATTTCTCATAAATCTAAAGTATTGGATTGCTTCATTCGTTATATGAACGAAGTTGAGAATCAAATGGAATATAAGGTTAAGGCTTTACGCACTGACTGTGGAGGTGAATATTTGTCAGATCAGTTCAAGACAATTTGTAATGATAAAAAAATTATTAGACAGCTAACTATCCCAAGAACTCTACAACAGAATGGAGTTGCTGAAAGAAGAAACAGGACTCTTCTTGAAATAGTTGGATCTATGATGGCCCAAGTTAATTTGTCTATTTCCTATTAGGGAGATGCATTGTTAGCAGCGACTTATATACTTAACAAAGTGTCTTCAAAATCAATTCCATCTACTCCATATAAACTTTGGACCAGTAGAAAATCAGATTTAAATAATCTGAGACCCTGGGAGTCAGCTGCCTGTGTTCATGAGAGTTCTCACAGATTTGGAAAACTAGGACCAAGGGGTAAGAAATGTATCTTTATTAGATATTCTAATACCTCCAAAGGTTATGTTTTCATTGGTGAGCAACTAAATGGAGTAATCTCTGAAATAGAGTCGAGAGATGTTACTTTTCTCGAAATTGAGTTCTCAACGAAAGGTGATGTTGATAAAACAACTCCTCTATTTATAGACGATGATACTTTATCAACAATAGAGGTGTTACAAAGGATACCTAAATCAAGTCAACCAAGTGAGAGTGATTTGTCAAATCATGAGTTGACTTCTCAACAGCTTAACTTACGAAGAAGTGTTCATAAGATCAAACCTCGAAACAGATTTGATATTGAGAATGAGACATTAATGACACTTCTTGTTGACGATGATGAACCTCAATCTGTTGAGGAAGCGTTGGGATGTAATGTTAGAAAAAAGTGAAAAATTACAATGGATGAAGAGATGGAGTCTATGAGAAATAATCATATATGAAATTTAATCGATCTTCCTCTAGGCCGAAGGGCCATTGGGAATAAATGGATTCTCAAAATTAAGAGGAAAGCAGATGGATTGATTAATCGATATAAAGCTCGCTTGGTTGTAAAAGGATATACACAACTGAAGGGTATTGATTTTGAAGAAACATTTTCTCCTATAGTAAAGTTTATGTCAATTCGAGTTATTTTAGCTTTTGTAGCACATTATAACCTAGAATTACATCAGATGGATGTAAAAACTGTTTTCCTTAACGGTGAGCTTGACGAAGAAATCTATATGGTTTAGCTAGAAAGTTTCATTACTGAAGGCCAAGAAGAAAAAGTATATAGACTTAAAAAGTTGATATACGGGCAAAAGCAAGCATCAAGACAATGGAACATAAAGTTTAACGAAGTCATTTTATCTTATGGTTTTGAAATGATCAATGAGGATCATTATGTTTTCCTAAAAAGGAAAAAAAGAAAGTATGTCATTTTATCATTATATGTTGATGATATGCTGATAGTAAGAAATGACATAAATTTTATGATAGAAGTCAAAGAGTGGCTTTCATCACAGTTTGACTCCTAAATACATCTTAGGAGTAAAGATCATCAGGGATCGATCTAAACGACTTTTGAGTCTATCTCAAGAGTCATATATAAATAAGATGTTACAATATTTCAGCATGTCTGATTGCAACATTGAAATATCTGTTGTGAAAAGTACTGTTATGAGCAAGAGTATATGTCTCAAGACTCCTAATGAAATAGCCGAGATGAAGAAAAAATCATATATCAGTGCTATTGGTAGTTTAATGTATATTATGTTGTCTACACGTCCCGATATCAGCTATGCTGTTGGTTTAGTTATTCGATTTTAGTTAAACCTAGGATCGAGACACTAGAAGGTAGTGAAAAGGATTTTCAGATATCTGAAGGCGACGATAGATTATTGTCTCTATTTTCAAGGATCAGATATGAGCCTAAAGGGCTATTCAGATGCAGATTGGGTTAGGGAACCTAGATGATAGAAAATCCACATCAGGCTATGCGTTCTTGCTGAATTATAGTGTCATCTCCTAGAACAACAAGAAACATGCTTGTGTAGCCTTATCGACTATGGAAGCTGAATATGTAACATGTTCAGCTGCTGTGCAAAAGTAGTCTGGTTATAAGGTTCCTGAAGCATCTAAATATTGCTGAAAATAGTGGGAGTCTAGTTACTGTATATTGTAACAGTCAAGCTGCTATAGCTTTTTCAAAGAATCCCAAATATCACAGCAAGGGCAAGCATATAGCTATCAAATATAATTTTGTAAGGGATATTATTGTTAAAAAGAAGGTGATTCTTAAGTATATCCCTACAAGTGTTATGTTTACAGATCCTTTTACTAAGCCAATGACTAAAGAGTCTTTCATTGAGCATGTAAAGTCTCTGGGACTTCGTAGAATGTAACATTATTATTATCAGATATTATAATGTGATTTCGTGAAATGCTATAATCTATTCAGTGTATGTGAAAAGTACATTCTTGAGATAAGATCTCGGTGAGCATGCTGGTAGGTAGTGATTGGTCCACTCACATAAACAATCATCTCTATTTGTTATGTATGAATAGAGGTAAGACCAGTGCTTATAGTTCAACTTATGCAGCTATTGGCTTGTGTAGCTGTAAAATTGTTATAACTATAAGCTGAGATCGCCTTGATAAGTGAATCAAGATGAGATCATTTAAAGATTGATGATCAAAGTAAATGATCCCACCATTTACTAAATATGTTAGTAGCTAGATAAGAATTCATGTGTTGGATTCAAGATTAAACATTGGGAATGTCTTGATCAAATTTGTACGATGTTGATTTGAGAAAAACATGCGTTCTTTTTCGTAAAGAGAATAACATCGTACCACATGTGCTAAAATGATAATAAGGGTAGTAGGAGAATGGATCATTACTTCTCTACTATGTGAGCCCTTTGAGATTATATGTTGATCTCAGTATTTGCTTTAAGTGACTATTTAGCTGTTTACTTAAAATTTTAATCAGGATCTGCTACTTTAGCATATAAACCTATGACTATGGAAGATTCGGTCTATAAAACATGATTAGGAAAGTGACTAATTAAAATGAATGGATTCAAGCTAAAATAGAAGATTAAATAGATTCACATCTCTTTGAGAATATTCATGGGTCGACCCATTTCTCTTGTGTATGGAAATGTTTATGAATATTGTGGATATGGAACATGCTCTTGACATGAGAGATTAGAGATGTTCATATTGATGTAAATAAACATTATTTAATCTGAGTAAATAGCAAGATATTATGTATCCAGGAAAATGATTATGTACCACCGAGAGAATGATTTTGTACCACTGGAGAACGGTTGTGTGCCACCTGGATGATGATTATGTGTCATCAGACAAATAACTATGTGTCATTCAGAGAATGGTTATATACTATTTGGGGAGCGGCTAAGTTAGGTGTAACAACTTTTCTTAGCATCGATCGCTCTATGAGCAACTATGTAAGGTATAATAATTTTCTTAGCAATGAATATTCAATATGCTTGCTGTCGCACGAACCATTTTCCTATATATGAATTCGTTGTTCTTTTAGTATATGTGACTATATGGTCTTTATGACTAATGATCTCTAATTTCTCAGTGTATGTGACTAAGGACTCCGATTTTATTTAATCTACGTGGTTAAATATCTCTTAATGATCTTGTGACCATTTGCCTTTATGGTTTAATTTGGACGAGTGAGAGATGTAAGTAGTTATGCATACGCACTGCACGTTGTGCACTCCGTGTTGCACGTTCTGTGCACAGGACGTGCAAATAGGGTAATGCGCTCAATACAAGGAGTGTCCAAGTTAAAAAAGAGAAGAAAAGGAAAACCATCAGGCTGTCGGAGAAGGAGAGAGAACACCAAACGAGGGAATTTGATTTATAAAAACTTGAGGAGCTTTCCATCTGTGATTGTTTCTCCGACACGATCAGTCAATCCAAAGCCAACTCATCAAGAATAAATAAGTATCAAAAAACAATTATGTTTGATTTGAGAAATCTAACACCACCACAATTCAAACTGCCTATAATTTATATATAATCTTGTTTAAGCTTTTCTATTTGCTTAAAGTAAATTTAAAATTTCCAATTTTTTATTTTTTTCATTTCGAGAAAATAAAGACGAACATTGAAGACATCCATTACCTTTTCATGTAATTGTCGAAAACAAATGCTACATCATCAATATACTCTTGTACCAACCATAGTTTTCATCAGTTCAGATAAACATAGATCAACTAAATAAATAAACTTACTTTTGACTCAACCGACGCAAAACCAAAACTATGAATTAGAAAATTCTAAAAATAAATAACAATTCTTTTCTTTTTTTTTTTTTTACTTCACTACCTTTGTGATTACACCACTGTGCTACATATACCGGAGAAGCAATATACATGTCTCTTGATATATAAGTTGAATGAAAAAATAGAATGGGATCATGTACAGCGACGAATATAATTGGACAGAATTAAACAAGCTTTGCTGCTCATTTCTTGTTTAGCAACACCAAGCAGAGGAATGCGATGCAGCGGAAGAAGAAACCATAGAGAAAGAGGACGGCTAAGCAAAGTCCCAAATGATTGATGTCGTAGTGAAAACTCTGAAGCACGCCGCACCGTGTTATGAGCCACACGCCAGAATACCTGCAAACAGATTTGGCCATGTTGATAAACAATCAAATAAATTCTATAATTGACGTGAAGAAAATAACAGGATTCTGATGCATGACAAAATAAGACGACGTGCCTTTTTGCGTTAACGATGAGAAACGCCTCCAATGCCCACTTTGGGTAGCAAATATTAGCTAAGATCGCCGAGCCTCGCCGCTGAGTCGCCATCAAAGTCAACACGACAGGAAGAAGAGCAGACCACTGCATAATTGACGTTGACTTGTGTTAGAGATACAACTAAAGTCAAAGGACTGGATGGACGCATTGTCCGTACCAATTGGGCAGAACCAGGTTGGAAACAGATAGCAAAAGTGTAACCGATTCCAGTTACGCAGTAGACGAGGGCGAGCAAAATAATATAGTTGTCCACGAATGTCGATCTTGGGGCGCTGAAGAAATAAAACATGGAGAGATAAACTACTGGCTTGACTACAGTGTTGAAATGGTCGATCGTGTCTCTTGCAAGAAAATAAGCAAGTGTACTAATTCCAGATCTTCTCTCTCTCAGATACTGCAGCTTTTCAAGTGAAAATGATCTCAAAGCACCAATCTGACCTAAGAGAGCTGCAGCGTGGTAAACAAAGGTTAGAAGAGAAAGTCGACCCTTAGTAAGTTTCAAATAGTATAATTGAAAAGGAGAGATGAGCCATCTCCAACTTACAAACAGCTATAATTGTGTATGTGTAACCAGCAGCTCCTAGATTTGAGTCGTTTGATTTAGCAAGTATCCCTAAGCAAACTCCTGCAAGACCTAGGATCAAATAGTCAACAGCTTGTGCTGTAGCTTCACGCAGTCGCTGCTTGGACACCCTGCAAACCAAAAAGGTACCTAGATAACTCGTGCTCTAGATAACTTTTTTGATCTTTCAAGCTAAGAAATTACCTTCCGAGATAGTACTTGTACTGGTAAAGTTTACAAGGAGTTCTTCGGTCTGCTAAATCTTTGAATCTCGGAAAGATGTTCTCCAGGTGTTCTTTCTTTTCCTCCAGCGCACCTTTTACATTTCCCCAAACATGATCAGTGACAACAGACTCCTCGACTGAGCCATCCTCAGAAGAGTTTGTTCTCGATGGTGCGACACAGTCGAGCTCATTTTGCATATCAGGGGGCACAGTGTAGCCATTGTGCAACATCCATAAAACCGGCAGCTGACTGGATTTAAGGCCCCTACTTGTGCTCAGCTTTGCCATGCCCTCCAGAATGTCAATGAAGTATTCAGGAGGATTAACACGATCAGGCACTTTAATTTCTAGGCCTGCAAAGTAGTCTTCAACTGTCTTCACTGGTCCTTGATATGCAACTAAACCTCCCTTTGCCAAAAGTATTAAATCATCGAACATGTTGAACAAAGTATAGCTGAAGCACCAAAAGTAACAGTTAGCCTCACGGAGAGTAGTTACATTGCATGGTCATTACTGAACTAAATACCAGGAAGTACTCAACAATTTTGTTAGAGGACGATCATAAACCTACTCTACAACAGTCACCAAACTAAGTTAATTGGATGCACCAACCTGGGCTGGTGAACGACCATGCTGATGTTTACCCCTTCAAGTGCCTCACGCCGAAGTGCTCTCAGTAGCAGCAGAGATGAAGAACTGTCCAGACCTGATGTTGGTTCATCTAGTAACAAAAGAGAAGGCTCCATGACCATTTCCAGCCCAACATTTACACGCTTCCTCTGTCCACCAGAGATTCCACGCTTCTCTACTGTTCCAACCAAGGAGTTTCGTATAGATTGCAACCCAAGAGACTCTATGTTTCTCTCAACAATTAGAACTCTGTCGGCTTTTGACATTTTTGCAGAAAGTCTACAAGAAGAAGAAGAAAAAAATGTTACCGGTTCATACTCTATCGAACCTCGTATAAGAAAAGATTGCACCAGAGCGTTTGCATAATGTTTTTGAAACCTAAAAAATAACTTAGATGAAGATGATGATTTTCACCAATGGAATTGGCTTAATTTTGTGCATTGCATGTATCTCTTACCTACAGTTAGCACTGAACCAAAGATTTTCCTCTACTGTCAAGTTTCCATGAACAATATCATCTTGTGGCACGAAACCAATGATCTTTTTGTACGATTGGATAGGTTGAACCGTTCCATTTACCAGAACTAATCCAGTTGTTTGACACCCACATAATTTTCCTGCCAAAGCATTAAGAAACGTAGTTTTGCCCGCACCAGATGGACCCATGACTGCAGTTACATGGCCAGGAGTAAGTTTCCCAGTCACACTCCTCAGAAGTTGCTTCTTGTTTGTTTTGAGAACTATGGTTAGATCCTTGAAAGCGATCTCTATGACTGGCCTCGTTCTAGCCTGAATTTTCGTGGTCATAGAGATTACTCCTGAGAAGGTTAAGTTCTTTCTTTCCTGATGTTGAACTTTCTCCTTTTCGATTTCACTGTATGCATACTTGAAAATTTGGGTTCGAGAATGCTTATGATTTCCTTTGGTTGCGGTCTTTTTGGGGTTCTTTTCCACACTATTTAAAGGATGACCTCCAGCATTGTCAGAGTTGTTTTCAGATGGCTGTGCCACATTACAAGGAACACCAATTTCTTCAATCTCTGATGTTGATGCAGGACCAACGACTTTCTGTGGGTCTGGAAGTTTATTAGATCTTTTCCTTGAAATTGTGCGAGATATCTGACGTTGAATATCAACTGCAATATGTTTTGCGCCTTTCCACCTTTCACGAGCTTGTGCAGCTTCTCTAGCTACCTTTGCAGCAGTTTCCCTGGATTTAGCTCGTCTTCTCTCACGGTGAGAGAGAATTTTATCAGAGAAGTTGTATATTATCAACAACCATAAAATCAATGCAACCTACAGATGTTAGAAAGATGTCATTCACCGATAGCTCGTGGAAAAGTGAAAAATCTACAGTAAACATGTAGAATTTGACTGAAAGAAAGGAATACTAAAATAAAATAGTGCGACAAATAAATGGTATTTCAGTATAACTCTTGAAAAGTATAGCATCATTACTGATCAATACTGACACAATGAAATATCTCTTGGGTTTACCATGTCATCTAGTGTTTCATAAACATTAAATTTGTTAATAAGTAACTGAAATAAAAGTCTTCTAGCTCCTTTAATTGAATCGAAATTTAAGCTCACTACATTTTTGACACAAAAGCCGGAGCATTTGTATGGTTAGTAGTGTTGGAAAAGTGAAATGAAAATAAAGGAAAAAATGAATGAAATTGACTCTAATATAAATGGAAGAATAATCTCACATTATGAGTTTTATGACATTAAGGATAGTTTATATTGAATCAATTTATAGATATTTTTAATATAAATAGATAAGAGGTTCTCTCTATCATGTGCACCCGTATGGGTGCAAATTCAAAGCTTGAATTGCACTGAATGTAGTTGATTTGTGTGCGAGTGTGACACATGTGCCAATTGAATATTGGATTAGTTGAGAAAAAATTTATCCATGTAGCCCAATCAATGTTTTGTCATTTGGATTAATTTTTCTGCTACCTCAAACTTGAAACGAACACATTAATAGCCACTAACTGAAACATATAACCATTAATCAGATAAAAACTGTTGATAGTCAACCAGTTGTGGTGGTTAATGGTCATTAAGTTGTAGGATTAACAACTATTAGAATTTCAAACCTATAAATAGAGGTTCTTTCATGGGTAAAAAGGAATAAGGATCATCCATAATCCATTAGTAAGCCAGTACTCTTTCTTATAGTTCTTCCTTCATATCTCTATTCTTTGGTAATAGTATTCGGATACAGAGTTTAGTTCCTCACAAACAAACCAGTGTTTAGTGGCTAACATGGTCTACCCATTGTATTCTAGAAAGCAGACATCAATTTGAACCTCTAAGTACTGTCAGAGGAGGGACGAACTTATTTTAAGGAAACTATATTTATCACAGGCCTTGGTTGTGCTCAACAAAGCTCTGATTTGGTCTCCCGACCTCCCGATTTGGCCTCCTAGGTCACTCTGCAGTTCTGCCTCCCAACCTCATAACTTGGCTTTCTAAGTCGCTTAGCAATTTGACCTTCCTGGCCACATGACTTAGCCTCACTCTTTAGCTCAACTACCAAGTAGTGCTCGTGACTCGGATCGTCTCTCGAGCTCTCTAACTCATTCTAGTTTCTCAAGTACTCTAACACTGCTCAATCTCCCAAGTTCCTTGACTCGGCTAGTGTGTCGAGCACCTTAACTGAATTTTATCTTCCAAGTATCTCGACTCGACTCGGTGCTTGCTCAACTCAACTCCCCGAGCTCTCCTGTTCGAGCCAGTGTTCTCAAAAACATCGCTTTCTTAGCAAACAAGATAAGTCTGTAGTTTAATTTTTGTATTTTTAGTTGTGATTTGTATTCCTGGTCCAACAACTAGTTATTATTTGTTTGCTAGAAGAATGTCAAGCTTATAGGACTAATCTGAAACAAAGATAGCTATGCTTAATTTTATATTGCAATAATAAAATTATAGTAATTTACTAGACCACACACTTAAGTTTAATAAATACTCAACACAGACACCAAACTATTTTTACCAAAAAGTGATTTATTTTCTAAATGCCCTTCTACATATTGTAGCTCCAAACTAAAGCAAAAAACTAGTTTTTTCTTTCTTGAACATAGTTGAACCAAGGCAAAAAAAAAAGAAGCTAATTAGTTATTTCATCAATACTTTTGTCTAAAAATTATTGATGACCTTAAAAATATAAGATTCATGTAACATTGGCACTATTACACTCCTAGGGGTCCCCTGAACCTATCCATTTTTTTTTAAATTTTGAGTCCTTTAAGTCTATTAATGAATTTTGACTAAAAAATAATTAATGGTCGTACAGAACTTAGATTTGTGTCATTGCACTCCTAGTGGCCCCATAAATTTTTTATGTTCTTTTTTCCATATTTAAAACTCTTTAAGTTCATCAATGACTTTATGACAAAAGTATTTGATAACCCTAGGCTAAAAATATTTTGTGACTCTAAAGATCTCAAATTCATGCAAAATAAATACAGTTATAGTCCTAGTGATCCCTTGAATCTATCCATATTTTAAAAAAATTGAACCCTTAAAGACCTTGAATGAGTTTTGATCAACAAGTCATTGATGAATTTGGTCTACATTTGCATAGTGATTCCATAAATATTACTTCTTTTTTTTTTTGCAAATTTGGAAATTTTGGATCTATCAATGACTTTTGACAAAAAAATCTTTGATGACACTTAAAACCACCAATGAGTTTTGGGCAAAAGTCATTGGATTCACTCTAAACCTGCATCATCTTGTTCCTAACACTCTCTTTGATCTGACCTCAACTTCCATAATTTCATCAATGAGTTTTGGCTAAAAATTATTGATGGATATAAACACATTAGATTCACTCTAAACAAACCATTCATTTCCTAACACTCTCTTAGGTTTGAACATGGTAAAATTCTTTCATTTTTGGCTCTTTTTAGTCATTAGTGAGTTTAGAAAACAAAAAAGACAACTAATAATGAGTTTTGATACATAGTTACTAATGGACCTAGGCACATTAGATTCACTCCAAACCTACATCATTTCTTTATTAGCAGTCTCCTGAATTGATTCACGATGCTCAACTTTCTTGATTTTGATCCCTTTTCAAATATGATGAAAAGCCATTGATAGTTGAAAAAGGATCGAAATCATGAAAGTTGAGTATGGCCAAACTTAGGAGGGCGTTAGGAAGAGAAGGTTTGGAATGAATCTGATGTGTAGGTTGATTAATGGCTTTTGGCCAAAACTGATCAATAGTTTTTTAAAAATAATTTATTGATGGCTAAAAAGGGATCCAAATTAAGAAAGTTGAGCATGATTAGACTCAGGAGAGTGTCATAAAGAGAATGGTTCAAATTTGTAGTGTATCAGATGTGTCTAGGTCCATTAATAACTTTTGGCCCAAACTTATTGATAATAATGGTTGATTTTTTTAGATTCACTAATGGTTGGAAAAGGATCTGAAATTATAAAATTTGAGCATATTTAAACTTAGAAAGTGTTAGGAAGAGAATGATATAGGTTTGTAGTGAATTTGGTATGTCTAAGTGCTATATTATTTAAATTTTCAAGAACCTAACGGTAAATTCTAAAAGTTTCTAGTTTTTTTACAAAAGTGTAATTAAAAAGCTCAACCCGATTTTTTCTCCTTCGCATGAACTTGCTCTCTATATCTTCTCTAATCCTAACTCTTTTCCGCACCCAAACCCTAAAATTACTCCACACTTCAGTTGCTTATTGTCACCTCTTGACAACATCGTTTTGCCTAGCTACAATGTTGTCTCGCCTCAGGCCATCCAACCTTGAGATGTTGCCATCTCACTTTATGACGTCGTTGTACCGCCTTGAGACACCATCGCCCGTGTTTCCTACAATTGAAAAAAAATTTAGCAGAGGGAGCCACAACTGAAGGCTCCTCAATAATATCGGCTAAAACGTTGTTGCCTTGCACCATCATTACCTTGCACTACTTTTGTTGGATTTTGGATTGTGGCAAAAGGTGATTCCTTCACCCTGGGGGCCCTCTAGTATTGCTCCAAGTGATCTAGAAGGGAGGTAAATCACGGAGGGTGTCACCCTAACCCAGTAGCCCACTACATGAGGGGGTGAGGCCACCAGCGGGATATTTCTCACCTGTTGAAAATCGACCCCTAGACTTTATTATGGCAACTCCCATACAGGAATCATTTGAGCTAACCCGTGGGGGCACACCACTTTTTTTGGAGTTTCTAGCATAGGGAGCTTTAGCCAACTAATGGTAGCCACCCTTAATCATGTGTAGGTTTTCCAACTTATTTCATCATAATCATCTTGTGCATGATTAAATTATAGAACACAAATGATATTAGTAAACTAGGATAATATTTCAAAAAGGAAATTATTAATAGGTCACATGATTATAAAATGGGGAGTAAAATAAATAAATTATAGTAGATATATTCTTTGAAATTTAACATATGCTTTTATTAGGTAGAAATTAATAGTAAATTCTATTGGGATTACAATCAAAGTTCCATATTGAAAATACATGGAAAAAATTATGAGTTTATAATATAGAAGATATCTCCATTGGTATGAGGTCTTTTGGGTAATTAGTTCAAAAAAATTATGAGAGTTTAGGCCCAAAGTGGATAATATCATACCATTATGGAGATATATTAATTTCATCAGTTTCAACAATTAGTATCAGAGTCATGATCTATGTAGAGCCATCTGGGGAATCTCAAGAAAAAAAATGAAGGAGATAGAGGAGACCCTGACTATAGGGATAATGGTAGGAGGGGCTCCCAGTAAAATCTATGATAAGCTCTCAAGATAGGTAAGTCATAGTAAGTCAGTTGGATCAGATACTAGGCAATCTTGACAGATCAAGAGAATCGAATATCGAGGCAAGGATGGTCTGGTGAGTCAAGAGATTGGATATCAAGTTAACCTCGATTGGAATATTATGATCCTTGATTTGAGGAGAGGATTGTTGGAATTATAATCAAAGTCTTACATTGGAAATACATGGAGAAGATCATGTATGAGTTTATAAAATGGAAGATATTTCAAAAATAAAATCATAAAAGTTTAAGCCCAAAGTGGACAATATCATACCATTGGGGATATATATGGATTCCAAAAAAATTCATACTTACTTCTATTGCTTTATAAGGTATTTTATGTTTGTCTTTTTTACATTCTAATTGTTTTTCTATTTGTTATTGCCCTATTGAAATGTATTGATTAAATTTCCATAGACAACTTGAAATTTAAAAATAATATATTGAAATCTTGAGTGGTAAAAGTAACATATTGAAATCTTGAGTGGTTCTTTCAAGGAACTCAAACTAGCATGAGAAATATAAGTGATCAAATAACATCATTAATTATGCTAAACTGATTACATACA
>JBBMKF010000007.1:5558420-5568859 GCA_037834155.1 Curcuma caesia | reverse complement strand
AATAACTTTCAAAGAGTTGGTTGGTATCCTCTACCACCAGCTAAGTCATGTTTTGTGTCTAATTACACTGTCATGAGCACTAATGACGAGTTGTTAAATGATTTCGGACAACATTACTGTTTTCTTGGGTTAATACTTGTACATACAGATTATTTATAATTAAGATTATTTTAATATTTATCAAACAGGTTCAATTTATGAGGTAGGAGTAACACATAAGGAGTCGAACTTCAACGGATCATAATTTTTTAACGGATCATAATTTTTGACTTGGAAATCAGAACGAGACGGTCAGATGTGTTTCGAAGCTCTTTCAGAGACCTTTGTTCAGTACCAGATAAAACTCGCACCGAACCACTTTCGACCTCATCCAACATCGTTTAGTGCTCCGTTCGCATCTCTAAACTTATTTTTTACTATTTATAATAATTCTTTGTTTTTAGTTTTTTTGATATTTTTGATTTTGTCAAATTAGAGTTTTGGTTTATAACCTATTTATAGACGTGTTTAGCCGTTTACGATCAATTTGATTGATTAATAAAAAAAAAAAATTTTGGCAAAAACTTAAAACGGCATCGTCGATGACTTTTTTACTCGT
Organism: Curcuma caesia; assembly: GCA_037834155.1. Classification (NCBI taxonomy): domain Eukaryota; kingdom Viridiplantae; phylum Streptophyta; class Magnoliopsida; order Zingiberales; family Zingiberaceae; genus Curcuma; species Curcuma caesia. The sequence goes on along the minus strand of JBBMKF010000007.1, from coordinate 5,568,261 downwards.
TTTTCTAATTTATAGATCTTGATCCCTTCTTAATTCTCCTCCAATTTTTTGTCTTCAAAATAATCGTTATTTTATCTGACATTAATTTATTATCAAAATTATTTTGATTTAATTAAAAATAAATTATTATAATTGAAACAGTTTGGACTAAAACTAATATAATATAAAATAATTTAAACTTTCATATTTGTATATATGGAATTTTTAATATATATCTATATAGAGAAATGATATCCAGTATGAGAAAATACAACATAAAATCAACATGATATACTCAACTGCTTCACTGTGGATCCCACTGCATGAATATGGATCTCATTGCATGCAGTGTGTCATGTTGATTTCATTCTACATTTTTTTTCATACTGCATATCATTGCTCTTCTATATATATATATATATATATGTTACATACACATATACATATTTTACATTTCAAACAAAGATTACCTATAAGCTGGCTCAGTCAACTGATCCATGTTCATGCGTACTTGTTCTTTACGACACTAACTACGACCCACATTCGCAAAATTAGTCTTGCGTGAGACAAACTTAGATCGGTACATTGTGTGAAAAGGATAAATCTAGATATAATGGCCTACCTAGTTATTGACTTATGTCTGCCCAACCGAACAACACTAATTGCGATTCACATTCGCGATAAATGAGTCTCGAGCCATAAGTTTGAAGACACAATGAAGGCCTACCGAGTGGTTGTTTTAGGCATGGATTTAACAAGGTTTTAAAACCTTAAATTTTGAGGTTTGATAATTTTAATATTTTAGGGAGTTTTTTGAAAAATACGTAAAGTTTTAGAGGCAAAGTGAAAATTTGTTCCCATTAATATAACACGCTTAATGATATAACGGTGGATTAGAGGTGCAGTTCCTTATTAAAGATCCAAGTAAATGCGATGGCGTGCGCCGCCGCCGCCGCCGCCGCTGCGTCCTTGGACTTGGCCTTGGCCTGCGCCCTCTCCTCCACCCTCCTGATCTTTGGAGCCAGTCCGCACAAGAATTCCTGCGCCGCCCTCCCCTCCGGCGACAGCCCCCGCAGCTCCTCCACCTTCCACCGCCGGATGAGGAACTCGAGTATGTCGGCGTAGTCCTTGGCGGTGTACACGCCCACCCGCTGCGCCACCGCCGAGAAGTGCGCGAAGAGGTCGCCGTCGCGGCCGTCGAACATGAGGCACGCCGGCATCGAGATCTTCTTCCTCATCCGGTCAGCGAAGGCCAGGACGGTCCCGTCCGGGTCCACCTCGAACAGCTTCTCGACGATCTTGGCGTACGCCGCCTCGTGCCGCTTCTCGTCCGCCGCGATGGTGCCGCAGATCCGAGCCAGCTCCGCGTCGCCGTGCGCCTTCGCCAGCCGCGCCGTGTTGCCGTGGGAGATGGACGTCGCGCGCTCCTGGAACGACGTGTAGATGAAACCGCTGTACGGGCTGTTCTCCGTCCGGAAATCCTGCAAAAAATTGGCCGGATTTTCATATCGATCAAAAAATTGGTCGGATTTTTGGACCAGAAACCAAATCAAAATCTTCTCGCAGGCGCATCGATCAAAATTTGGGCAAAAATCTTTCCTTTTTAGTACCATTCCTGCACGCATCAGGTACTGAATCGTCTTCTCAATCTTCCTCATGTCGACGCGGCCGGTGAGGTACAGGTACTTGTTGAGGAGATCGCCGTGGCGGTTCTCCTCCGCCGTCCAGGCCCTGGTCCAAACTGCCCATGGCGTGAGGCTGGCGCCCGTCTCGTCGCGGATGCCGTCGAGGTTGTTTAGGAACGTCTGGTATGTGGGGAGCGCCTCCTCTGTGACCATGTCGCCCACGAGGCAGACAAGGTAGTCATCAGGGAGGTCGCGTGAGCGGCGGCGGAGCTCCGCCACCTCGTCGTGGAAGCTCTCGGAGGTGGGGTCGGGAAGGAAGTCCTGCGGCTGCCAGCAGTCATCGACGGGCTTCAGGTGGGGGAGGAGGTCGGATTCCGCCCATTTCTCAAGGGTTTTGAAGATCTCGAGCTTCTGCGGCGGGAGGGTGTGCGTGACTTCCGCGTGTCGGTGGCGAGGAGGCACAGGAGCGTAGACTTTCTCAGGGATCTCAACCCTACAAACAAACAAATAAATAATTTATTTAAATTAAAAAATAAATTTCAAATTCTACTGTGGAAATTGATTCTCAATTAGAACTTGAAATTATAAAAAAATGGAGTTTGATAAAACTTGTTGCGGTCTCTAAAGATGCTTAAACCATATTTAAGATATTCGTCTCTTGGTCAACGACAAAGATCTTTAAAGAATCTAAGAGGATTCAGAAGGTCAACGGGAAGGATTTTTCTTTAAAATAAAAATATGACAAGGAACTGAGAATTCAAGAGGATTTTTCTCTAAAGAATCTTTCCATCTTTCAACCAAATCCAGTTCAGAAACATCAAGAGCAAACAGTCTGAAACCAAGAAAAATAATAATAACTTCGCCGGGAAATGGTCCTAACGCCGGCGGAAGGTGATGCATCGCCAGAAAACAGTCCCAAACGCCAGCGAGAGGAAAGCCTCCGCCTGGGTTGTCGGCGCCGGCGGAAGGCGCAGCAGGAGAGAAAAAACTAACAGTTCAGTGGGGCTCGGATAACAGTCCCGACGCCGGCGAGAAAGAACTTACACCGGCGGAACCACATAAAGGCTCCACCTTTCCTCCAGCTTCAGTTCCAGTTCAAGATCATCAAAAGGCAACATCATTCAACTCGCCGGAGAGAAATCCCAACTCCGGCGAAAGAAAAACTAGCAGGCGCAGCAGGAGAAAAGGAAGCGAAAAGAAAAGAGAGCTCACTTTCCGGCGGCGGCGCCACCAAGGGCCGCGCGGACGGAGGAGGCCACCGCGAGGTTGCGAGATCCAGCGGTAACGCCGGTGAACATGGCGAAGGAGGGCCTGGACGGGAACGCCACCACCTGATACGCCATTGCCGCTCTGCTTTCGCATTCTCTTCTCCAGAGGCGGGGAATTTAAGCCCGCGATTCCCAGTAAAACTGGAAATTACGATTTCGTCCTCCTCCCTGCCTCGCCATCAATGGCGAACCACTTTGGTAGGCTGCATTTTGATTTCTATTTTTGGACTAAATTCAATTTTTTCGAAGATCGCGCAAGTTTACAAGATGATTAAGGTCATCTTAACAATCTTGCTTTGGCATTAAGTTTTGACTAAATACTTCTCTAATTTATTTGTTTTTTTAAATTAAGTCATGTATGATGTGAAAACTTTCTATAAAATATCTTTTTTTTTAAATGTTAACTGATACTTGAAATATTTTTTAATATATAATATTTATAATAATTAATATAAATTTATAGTTGAATTCGGTCGACCATCAGGGATGTAAAGCACGTGGATGTAGGGTTGAAAATGAATAGTCGAGACAAATTTTATAATATTCATATTCTATAATTTTTTCAAAGGCCACAGTTAAAGTTTCAACGTCCAAAGTGTATCTAAATTTTGTTCTTCCAAAAAGAAATGTCCCTAAATCCTAAACCCTAAACCCTAAAGCCTAATTCTAATGTTATCCTTCCCACCAACTAGCGACTTTTTCTCTTTCGTGTCTCTTATACATCCAATAGCTTTCTTTTCCTTCCTCTTCAATTAAATTAAATTTTAATAAATAGTTCAATAAATTTATTTATTTTTTTATTTTAGAATTTTAATAAAACATATAAAAGAAAATTAATAAAAAATTAAAAATATTTTTTATATTTTAATATCTAATTATAAAAAATAAAATAAAATAAATAATGAGAGCTGATTTTATTAATAAAAATAATAAAATAAAAAAGTATTTTAAAATTGATTTTTAAAAACCAACACCACATCTTAAATATCAATTAAGATCATTGTAGTACTGATTTTTATACACCAACACCACAACATAAACGTTGTTGTAGTGTTGATTTTTTAAAAGAAAAAAATGATATATTTGGACTCTGGAGCATTGTAGAAATTCACAGGAGTTAGAATGAGTTCAATCGGAGTTGTCTGAGTTTATCAATAGATTTTGATCAAAACCCATTAATGAACCTAAAAATTTAGATTTTTAGAAAGTTAACATGTAATTGAAGAAGGAACTACAGTAAAGGTATTTATGATATTTATGTCTGATTTTAGCATCCCTACAATAGATAAATTATGTGTATGTATGAATTGCTTTAAATTCATCATACTACTATTAATGACTTCAAGCTGATATCTCTCAGCACATATAGATTCCGAAGCATTTCAAAAATCCGTAGAACTTGAAATAAGTTCAATCGGAGCTCTTTATATAGGTCAATCAATGAGTTTTAACTGAAACTCATGGACCTATAGTATTTTTAAAAATTTTACCATGAGATAGAAGATGCGAGTATGTAAGAGTTATATATAGTGTCTATGTCTGGTTCTTAGGTGTGTTAATTCAGGTAAGACGGGTAGAAGTAAGGGTATTATAAAAAATTCCCAACCCAAATCCTATCCAAATTCGACCTCGAACTTGAACTTGGATAACTCGATCAACCCAACTAACCCTATTTGATTTAACAAAATAATTAAATAAAATTTCAAAACACATAATAATAATATTTTAATTTAAATACATAATAATAAACCTTATCTAAATTATATGATAATTATATTTCATGAGTTTAAATATTAAATTTAAGAGTTTAATTATCTAAACTATAACCTAAAACTCTAATTTTAGTTAATGCGGGTCAACTTGAATCCAACTCGAACTCGAAAATTTTTTCTGGGTTAATTTCAGGTCCAATCCGATTTAATTCAAACCCTAAAACCTCCAACTCTAACTTGAATTTTTCCAATTGACTCAAGTCGGGTTGACGAGTCTGGTTGGTAGGTCGGGATCATTTTTGACACCTATATTGGTTTTGACATCTCTACGAGTATGCGCCAAACGTCTACTTCCAAAGGTTATTACTTTTGATTCAAGTATTAGAACGTTCTATGTGTCAAATTAAAGCTTGTTCAAATATCTACATTTGTTATAGAGTAAAACTCATAACAATCTAATTTCGATCTCAAAAAATATCATTTAAAGTCTTTTTGGATGCTTCTAATAATTTTATCATTATTTTGGCAATTGATACATACACATAACTTATTGTACGGATACCAGAATTAGACATGGACACCATGTATAACTCCTACACATTCATATCGTTCATCTCATGGTAATATTTTAGAAATTCAAATACCTTAGGTCCAAAAATGAGTTTCGGTTAAAACTCATTGATTGGTTTAGAGAGCTCCGATCAAACCCATTCTAAGTGCAAAATGTTTCTAAAGTGCCCAAAGTCTATGCGTGCCTAGAGATATCAACTTAAAATTATTAACAGTAGTGATTAGAATATTTTCAAAATTTATGACTTTAAGACATTGACACATATACATAATTTATTTTAGAGATGTCAGAACTAGATATGAACACCATAATACCTTCACTATACTATCCTCTTTCATTACATGCCAATTTTTTAATAATTCAAATTCTTTAGTATATCAATATATTTCAGTCAAAACTCATTGATAACTTAGAGAGCTCCAATTGAATTCATTCGAATTCCTATGAGTTTCTGTAGTGCTCCGGAGTTCAAATATACCTTTCTTTACTGTTGAAAAATCAACATCATAACAGTATTAATTTTTAAGTTGTGATATTGATTTTTAAACACTAACATCAATGTGGTGTCGAATTTTAAAATTAGTACCATAGTGGTACTCGTGTTTAAGCTATGGTGTTGGTTTTAAAAATCAAAATCAAGATCACATTGGTGCTATTTTTTAAACACTAGCATCAACGATGTTGATATTTAAATTGTGATATTGATTTTTAAAAACTACTATCAAAATAATTTTTATTTTATTTTATAATTATTTTATTAATAAAATTAGTTCTCATTTTAATTTAATTTAATTTTTTTATTCTTTTATAATTAGATATAAAAAATAGATTATTTTAAAAAAAATTTATTAACATTCTTTATATTTTAAATTTTTTATTAAAATTAAAATTAAATAAATTTAGAGAATTATTTATTAAAATTAGAATTTAATTTAATTTAAGAGGAAATGAGAGAATAGAGGAAAGATAAAAGAGAAAAAGTCAGTTGTCGGCAAAAGGGTAAAATGAGAATTAAGTGCGTTTTTAGAAAGAATGTTTCTAATGAAACCTAGGTACGTCATTTGGTCATTTAGAAACTTTAACTACGTCCTTCAAGAAATTATGATTCAAATTTATTCGATAAGGTAATCGAATAAAATCAAATCGAGTTTAAAATAAATCAATCAATTGAAATGATTATTTAAGATTGACATAATTTTTATTTTACAAGCTCAAATTTAGTTCAAATTTGACTTAAATTTGATTTATTTATATATTATCAAACTCTCAATTTAAATTTATTTAATTATCTGAAATTTTTATATTTTTAAACTTATATAATTAATTATTAAATTAAATTTTTTTAAAAATTTTTTTACTGCATCTTTATTAATGAACATAGTTTATCTTAATAAGAATATCATTCATGAACAATTTATAATTTTTTTAATGAATATTATATATTCAAATTTATTTATTTATTTATTCTTATAAATATTATAAAAATATAAATAAATTATTATCAAATTCGACGCTAAGTTTGTAGTTCATTTACAGCTCTAGTTGGCTGCAACTTTAGTACTCAGCTTAAATCCACTGGTACGCTATTTATTAATGGAATTCTTTTTTGGTGGGCCCGCACATTAATGGAATTCAATTAATTTGTCATAATTAATGAGCATGTTAGCGTACTCCACTTATCCAGTCTAGTTAGTCTACCATGTGCTGGTTCCTCATTACTCGTCATTCCCACACTGTAGCAAGGACGTGACATTAACCTACTCCCTCTCCTACCATTAAAACCTTTTGCATAAAATTTGGACATGGGAAAAAAAATTATGTGGATCTACGCTGTCTGGAAACGGTATTTACATTGACGTTTCCGTTTTTGAAACGTTAGAAAACGTTTTCATCTGTGAAAACTTTAACTTCATGGTGACCTTATCGTCCTCTTACCGTGGCGACGAGACAGGTGCGCACCTCCCCGACCACGCCGACGAGCGTCTCTGCCAACTTGAGGAGCTAGAGCGGAACATCATGGCCTGGATCAGGGGCGGTGAGAGGAGGCAGAGCCGCGGAGTCAAGAACAGCGTGGTGGTGGTGAGGGACACGGAGGATCCGCTGGAGGAGTTTTGACGTTAGATGCTGCACATGATCGTGGAAAAGAAGATCGTGGGTGGTGCGGAGCTGCAGGAGCTGCTCCGCCGCTTCCTGGTGCTGAATTCGCCGCGGTAGGTCTTCGATATTTTTAAAATCTGAAAATTTCAGCCGTTTCTCATTTTTCATTTTCACGTTTCTCATTTTTTATCTTTAAATTTCCAGACAGCATACACGTGGATACGTTGAATTTGGTTAATCAGTATTATAATAGGTTTATTAAAACAAATTAAGTCAAAATTAACTAAATCGGAAGAAAGAGAAAAAAAACAGAATCGTATTAATGTAAAGACTAACCGCATATCGAAGATTTCAACTCTATTTGCTTTAGTCTTACGAAATGTACGTTTAGGACAGAGAGTAGTTACATCATGTCAGAGTGAACGTCCACGATACAATAATAAAAAATATATGTATAATTAATGGATATCTCGACATTTATAATTATTTATATATTAAAATATTTCGATGAATGGATGAAATTTAGAATTATCAATTCTGTATTTTTTTTTCAAAGTGTTGATCCTCACTAAGTTGAAAATCGAGTTGAAAATATTGAAAGTTAACATTAAAAATAATTAATTTATTAAGAATAACTTGTTATGAGATTTTATGTGATTCTATGAATGTGTATGATGATTTTATTACAGCTCGAGTACAAATTTTTTCTGACTTGAGGTATTCAAGTCATCTTAGTCATGAAAACTTATATTTTGACATCTTAAGCAAGCATTTCTATGGAGGTGTAGACTCGAGATGATTAAGTATAAGTTGAAGTACTCGAATGTATTTAAGTAGCCAATAGAGAATTTACCACTACTTTAATTATGTGACATATATCTATGGCCACTTGTTAGAATTGTTACTCGTAAGTCTTTGGCTCAAGTAATAACACGTCAAGAGAATGGTCCTCTTGGACAGTTGTTTTGAGTAACTTGAATTCATAGGACAAGGAACTACAGCTTGGGTTAGGTATAACGTAGTTAGCCTAGTGGGGACTAACATATAGACCATGTCCTAAACTAAACGAGTATAAGATGGTGAAAAAAATAGAGACATGATCAATCGTAGCAGCTGAAGGGTTCAAAAGTAATTCTGAAATCAACTGTGATTTTTTGATTAATTGGGATCATGATGTACCACTAAGTGTCACTCATGATTGATTAATAATTAATAATTAATTATAGATGACTAACATAAACAGAGAACCTATAAGATCACATGCACTATGAGTTTATTTTTAGAAGAACTAATGGGAGTAAAATCCATCTTAAATAAATTCAAAATGCAGAAAATAGTACTAAGGTCTTAATGAAAATTGAACAAACACCATGAAGTGTTGTGAGTTTATTACATAAAAATTGTGGAACAATAACCTGTTTAAGTAGACCAAACTCTACGCAGATTTGATAAGATACGTCGTTAACTTGAGAAATATTTATTTCTCTTGTTTGACCCACGATGATGTTATACTTATTGATTTGAACGAGCCTACATCTTATCAGAAAGCTGTGATGAGTTCAGATTCTGAGAAATGGCTAGAGACCATGAGTTTCAAAATGAAATTCATATATACTAACTTATGAATTTTGATTGATACACTTAAGGAGATCAAACTCATTAGGTATAAATAGATCTTTAAAAGAAAAATTAATATAAATAGTCTTATGCATGCCTATAAAGGATGACTAATAGCCAAGGATATGGATTAATCGAGCGTTATTAGTATTCAATTTTTTTTAAAAAAAAATACATTTAAACTAATACGTTAAAAAGGTTATATTGATTTAGCATTTCTAATATGTTAAAAATAATTAATTGAGAAAATAGAATATAATGTTACATACACTGTATATTATTTATATTTTAATATCTTCGACGAAAAGGAAAAAGGAAGATCAAGTGTAGTTTATAAGCAAATTTGTTCATAAATCTCGAGCTCATTAGTATTTAAGCATAAGCAAAAAAAAAAAAGGTTGGATGAGGTGGAGGAGGGACACATCACAAATCTATAGCCGTCAATTTAAATTTAACCGGATAGATTAATCAATCCTATCAAATAATTTAAACAGATTAAATTAAAATTTTATTAATCCATTTTAAAATAGATTCAAACAAATTGATCCGCCTAAACTAACGACCCGTAGTGGACTTGATTTAGATCACAGATTGAAAAAATATATTTTTTTTCAAATTTTAAAATTAAAATAAAAAATTCAATAAATTTGTAAACAGACTCGTCTAAATCACAATTCAAATTTAAAAAATTCAACTTAACCAATTTAAATAATAATCTAAATTTAAAATTTTTAATATTTTTTACTTTTTAACATATCTATAAATTAACTTGTCTAATCCACAATCCATGAGATTTCTCAATCCACCAAATTGATGGACCGATCCATCCCACCCCATCATATAATGAATTTCACTCATTGATCCATCCGTTATAGATTAACTTGTTTGACAACTCTTTATTCACATCTTACCTAACATAATAAAATTAATTCTCACTAACTGCAGCAGTTTTAGCATTTTGTAGTTATTAAG
>JBBMKF010000007.1:5524327-5539928 GCA_037834155.1 Curcuma caesia | reverse complement strand
CCGGAGCGATTGGAATCGACGCGGTCGAACCATTCTCGGAGAATCACGGCGTTGTCCATCGCGGTCTCCGACGACGACGAGGATTAGAAGTCGTCAATTTATAGTCCACGAGTAGACCAAGCATCTACCAGTGCAGCTCCAATTACTGATTTAGTAATAATACGATTAATAGAAATGAGAAGATAATATTGATGATGATTTCGGAGTATCTTTTACAAATTAAGTAAATTTCAGTGGGTAAAATGAAATTTCCTCTAACCTTTCTCGAATAAACGTGGCGATAACTACTGGGAAGAAGGGGAGGCCGGATACCGTTGTGGCGTTGTGCGCAGCGCATGCTCTCCATCGGCGCTCGCTGGCCGTGCCCACCGCGAAGCCCGCGACCGCAGATTGCTCCCTCCTCCGCCTTCCCCACCCCTATTTCTTGTCTCTCTTCCTCCTCGGCACTGCTCTCCCATTCACTCCCCCCCTGCCCTCTCCTCCTCCTCTCTCCCGCTCCTCGGCGCCCCCGCTTTATCATCCCCTCTTTTCGTCGCTTTGCAGGTAACGCGATACTCAGTACTCTTCCTTCTCTGCTTGATTAAGTTTTTGTTTACACTGTTGTTGTGATCTTCTCTGAATTCTTCAATTTTGGTTTCGCGACGTCGTCGAGAATCTTGAGTTTGTCGGACAAGAAAAATCGACTACTTTGACATTTTAGGGTAAATTAATCTCTTCCCAATCCGTGAATTTGTAAATTTCCTCTTTGTTTCCCATCAAACATAGCATTCTCGCTGATCTTTTTAATGCGATTAGCAATTTTGATGTTGATCCCTTATCTCTCACATCGCACCCTCTGTCATAATGGCTGATTCTTTGTTTTTGAATTCACGACGTCGGATCTGAAAGAAAAAATAAAAATTTTCTGGTCCCTTCTTAGGTAAAATTGTCAATCCCACAAAACAATAGCATTCTCCATGGATTTCATTTATTTTTGCACAATTAATGATTTTGTTGTTTGAACTCTTATCTCTCGCTCTCGTTGTCTTTATTATGTATGTGATTTGTTCAGTGTCTTGATATATTTGGCCCTCACATTTTGGACCTAATCCAAATGTTTGTCCAACTGCTATATTCAGCACTCCCATTCTTGAATCTAAACTCATGAACTGGGTAAGTGAGCTTATGTGTATGCAAAAAATTAGGTTTGATACTTTCAATAATGGTTTCACTTCCATCTTTTTTGAGATCAATCTTTATATAAGAATTCACCTCTAGTCTTTTTTACAGTGTTCTTTCTCCTTGAACTTTGATGTGTTCATTGTCCTAATCTTACTTCTTTTGAGATATGTGAACTTTTTGTCCTTCAGATTCTTCTGACCTAACAAGCAACTATATCTGGAGGGTAAGTTTGAGACTTTGCTCGCAGTCATGTTTGCACTGTATCTATATAAATATTAGAATTGTAGTTTCCTCTGATAATTCTTCTCATTTCAATTTGATATAGATACTTAAGTAATTGCAAACTATTATTTCTGTTTTGTTATTACTTTCTTCATTGGACGATTTTATTACAATTGGTATATGGGGTTGATACAAGCCTACCTTTTTTTGGCCCATGCCATATTTTGCATCTTAATAAACTCATATGCATGTTATTTTTAGAGGTAGAAAATATTCAGTTTTTCTAATTCTTGAATGTACAGTGATGGATGACAATGATAAAGGTGATCATGGAAAGATGCTTTACACGCGGTTGAGGTTATGGCAATTCCCCGACAAGTATATCCTTGAGCCAATTGATGTCTCTTCTGATTCTTACTTGTCGATCAATCGCACTGATGGATCAAGCAGCTTAATAGGTCTGTTTCCCCTCATTTTTTTGTCGTTGTCCTTCTGACTTATGTTTATAATCAAGTATAGTTTCTTAAATAACAAATATATGGATTAAGGACTTCCTATTTTTGGCTAATCTATTCTTTCTACTTTCTGTTTTTTTATTAGTTGAATTGATACAATTAAAGTTGTGGGTGGTAGATTATAGATTAAACAAAATTGTCCTTGACTTAATATGAAGGGACATAAATAACCTGACTGTTGGAGCTCAATGGTGTGTAAGATCCATGTATATATGCTTCCAAATAGTTGGGATAGTAGAACGTTGAATCCGATTGCAAGCCTCATTAATTCAATCATGTTAATCAATTGCTGGCTAGGAATATCTCTTTGCAGTGGTAACTATTCTTCAGTTATCAGGTTGCTAGTTGAACGTCATTACATTCATGAAGTAATTTCTTTACCTTGTTAATCAACTTGTTTAAAGAAATTTTGACTTGTAGTTTTACAAAATTACTACCTTGAAGCAATAAAGAAAAATTTTCACCTAATTTTATCTATTTTGATGTACAGCTGAACTTCCAAAGTGCAGCACAACACAGTCTCCAAGTGTTTGCACTATTTTTGGTGTGATTGGCATGCTTAAGCTTTTAGTAGGTATGTGTATGTTGCCCCTAATAATAATATATTGTTGTTAGGTGTTATTTGTGTTGTATTGTTGATCATTGAACCCATTTCAAAATAATGGTGAGATCTAGTTCTAGTGTTTACTTCAAGAATGATTGGTGAAGAAATGTAATGATGATTTCGTTGACCAGTAATGTCACAGAGGTTTGAAAATGTATGATCACAGGCCTATCTACATAACATGGGTGAACTTATGACAGTGGAGCCTTTTATTTGGTTCTTGTTAAATGGGATTCTATTTGGTTCTTATTAAATGGGAAAGAAATATTGTATGCTAGTGATGAGAGACATCTACTACACAGTATATATTGGACTCGATATAAACTCTAAACCTAAAACATTCAATCTGAGACTAAATCCACAATACTTTATAATACCTTAATCACTCCCCATACTATATTTGCCCATCTTGTTACATCAACTATAAAGGTCTCATAAAAGTTGACTAAGATATGACAATGACGAAGTAAGAACACAATAGATGAGCTAAAAATCTAGGAGATATATCTTGAATCTGCTTCTCCTTACAGCGATGTTGACAACATTTGATAGTCAAATGAAGGAGTTGAAGGAAATCACTCAATGAGGTTTCCTAAGGGTCAACTAAGAGGATAATAATGAGAGCATGAAAGAGAAGATGAACAAATAAGCACAAATGACAACGTGGTGGATAGATCATTGGAGAAGAATCTTGCGCTTGAGGAAGAAATTCAATGGAGAGGGATGGCGATCTCTTGGAATGACCGAATAGGAAGACATAACATTGCTTTACCAAAGAAAATAAAGCAATAAACACTTCTCTTGTCATCTGGCTGGAGATGCTAGAACTGGGGCTTGGAGCTGATGAGTATGTTCTGAATTCAAATAGGCATTGGAAGTTGGGAGGTCCGATGATGAAAGGATTCAGATCTGGATCTAGATGGCATTGATATGGAGACATTGGAGAGGCAGTCAGGCAGCTCTAGAGAGTTCATCTGGAGGAGGCAAAATGTGAAGGAAACAAGAGCATAAGAACAAAAGATGACAAATAAGAGAGGCATCAACAGTGCTTGAGGGAACAAAAGTTAGTGAGAATCGAGGGAGGTAAAGCCCTCTATTAGGAAGAAGAGGTAACCGGCACAAGGTGCATAGGATGAGAAGAGGATAGTAGGCTGTGGTTGCCGTGAAGGAGAGGAAGAAGCGCTTTCTTTTCTTTTCATTAGCATATCCATCCAAATTTGAGTACTAAAGAAATCAAAACAAAGGAACAATCAAGGGTGATGTTGGCTTTAGGTGGCATGGATACTGCAATGGAGGATGAGAAACCATTGTCGAATGCACAGGAGCTACATCCTTGCTACACCTATATCTGTCGCAGATTATTGTGGATGACAGTGCAGGTGTCAATTTGAAAGGTTGGCGTTGAAGAAAACTGAGATGAGTAGATGCAAGAGGAGGATATTTGATTGTCTGAGACACAAATGCAAAGGAACACAGAGAGCAACAAGTGCAACCGATGAAGTGGCAAATATCAGGGAAGACAGTCAAATAGGGTCACAAGAGGATGATGCAAGGCTGGTGAGGCGTGGTCTGAATCGAAGGAGATCCAGGCAGAGGCGAAGACAACAGGGAGAAAATGGAGATGGTGAACTGGAAGAAAACATATCTGATGCTCTATAGGTGAGTTTTGGGAGCTGAAGAGTCGGTGCTGCAGAATATCAATGACGACCTTATAGGACACAGATGACTCCATGGAGATGGCAAAGTGCAACAAATGTGGGCATATGTCGAAGAAGAATCAAGCATAAGGACAGATTGTAAGGCCAATGCAAGCATAATATTCTTTTCTGCCTTAATATCTACCTCCATATGTGATAGCTGTTGCTACCATATTCAGCATTATCACTGTTTCTAATGTGACCCTTTTTAGCATAGATCAATGGCAGGTTGTCAGTCCAATATAACATAATATTCTTTGCTTCCATAATATCTACGTCCATATCTGATAAATGTTGCTATCATATTTCTAATGAGATCCTTTTTGGTAACTAGGGTTAGCATCGCTTCTACCTTGTAGAGAGGATGCAGAAGCTGGTAATTGTGTCAGATGAAGAACATTATTTTTGTTGCTGGACACAAACAATATCATATGCGGAAGATTTATCCTGGCTTTATGAATTTTATAATTTATACGCAATTTGATGGAAGCGTGTGATCGAATTATCTGTTAGCCTTCAGCTGATACTTTATCAAGTTGCTTCAGCAACCTGATGTATTAACATGGAATAATCATGGGAATTCATCCATTTCTTCCCATGTTAATGATAGGAATCATTTTCTTTCCTTTAAGTCATGAAAGATGAGGCGTTGGTCAAATCTCTGACTGAGTTGACATTCTATCCACTATCTGGTAGCTGATAGATGGTTTTTCTGTTGATTATATGGCTTGGCTTGTAGGTTTTGTGTTGTTCCTCACTTTATATATATATATATATATATATAGTTAGCAAAGATGTTAATGTTAACATGGATTAGTGGAGTTATTAGGGAAAAAAAATACTATTCAAGCACATTAGGTGTAACTTGATGGTAAAATTGGAGACAATGCATTGTAATTGGTATGCGTATATTTGAAGATGACCAATTGATTCTATATTTTGACTTGACTTGATTAGAGATGAAAGCTTCATTTAACGTAATTCAAATATTTTTTAAAAAAAATATGAACAATTGATATAGTCACATTAAGTTTAGTGGAGGACAAAGAACCATCTAGTTAAATGCTACTTCAGACTTATCTCTTCTTGTTGTGCTTTCTAGCTTCTACTAGTATGATATTCTTACTAACTAATATACTCGTGCTGCAGGATCATATTTGTTGGTTGTAACAGAGCGTGAATGTGTTGGATCTTACCTAGGGCATGCAATTTACAAGGTTTCAGGCATGCAGATTCTTCCGTGCAATAATTCTCTGAAAAATTCCTCGTCTGAACAGGTTGGAAGGGTTTTGTTTAAATTTTGGTTCACTGGCAACGTTTATTCAGTTATTATAACTTATGTGGTTAAAATATATGTTTTTGATTCATTGGTAATATCTATCCATAAATAATAACTTGTGGTTAAATTATATGTTGACAGAAAAAGATGGAATCTGAGTTTTCTGTTCTTCTAGAGGCTGCACAAAGTACGCCAGGCCTGTACTTCTCCTATGACGTTAATTTAACTCTATGGTAAGTATGTTTCTTTCTGATTTTATCTTTTCCAGAGTTCTTCATGAGCTAGATATATAAAAATAAAACTGAAGCCATTTTCTTTCATGCTAATATCCTATAAGTTTGTACTTATTCTACTAAAGATGTGTTCTTAGCCACATTTACTTTTCACCTGATGAACTAATTTCTTGATTTAATGTGTGTACTGTTGGAATCTTTGTGAGATGTGTGTAACATGTAAAATTTAACCTGTAGTATCAATAGTCTTTGATGCCAGGTTCATTAATTTTTGTCTAAGCAGGTAGAAAGTTTTCTTGATTTGATTCTTCAGATTCTTTCTCTTTTTGTCATTGATTTTTCATGTGTTGAAATATTTTGGCAGTTGAATATACTAAGTCTACTGATCAATGATTTGATGCCAAGTATGTGCTCTTTTGTTCAGGTGGTAATTATAGCAAGAGACTGAGGAGTTTAAAATAAGTCAGCCTCCTATATTTTCTTTAATTCCTTCTACTTATGATGCCATAAAGAAATAATGACTATTACCACCAGGCACTGCTTTCTCTTGGAAATGGTCTCATAATGCATCAGTCAATTTCTAATATGGAATTTCCTTAACCATGCCTGCAGGGAGGTAATCTTATGCTAGTCTCCTAGGTTTCCAAGAAGACCATTGGTGCAACTCTCACTTTTTTTGTCTCAGCCCTAATTTGCTGACAGTTCAACTAGTTGGCCATTATGCATATAACTAACATGGCAATTTTCTTCCACAAGGTCAAAGTCAGAAATGGTTGTATGACTTGTATGTAATTTTGAATCAGCTTTAGTTAGTAACCTCTTATCATATTCCTCTTTCATGTGGACTTAATGCTGGAACCCAACAAACCCCTCAAGAAGCACCTGTACTTTCTAAAATAGATTAATTTTGTTATAAAGCTTTAAGAGTTGATTGAACGTGTTAAATGCTATTCTAATTGGATGAACACCACAGATTTAATATTCTCTCAACTTCAACTTGACGGTCAGTTTTCTCCTGTCTAGGCCAGTCTTGCTTTATATTACTTCATAAAGATCACTAACAACTTAACATTCTCCACAACAAAAACCTGATTTATGCTATGACCTATTTTGAACAATGCCTCTTACCCTGCATCTTATATTTAATCTGACGAATATATTCTGTATGCTAATTTCAACTTTTTTGGACATTTGTGCCTTAAACTACAAATGTCTTTGTTCTGCTATTTTCTAATGGCCATAATGATTATTTGTTTTGCAGCTTGCAGAAGTTACATGAGTTAGGAAATGACTCGAAGATGGTACCTCTTTGGAGACAGGTACAAATTTTTTACTCCTGACATGTAAGAGAAATTTGTTGGTTTGGGTTTGCATAGTTTTCATTCAAGATTTTCTTGTATTGACAGTAATTTGGAAGGGTTTTGATTAAGACAATGTTTCATTGTTGGAAGTCTGATATTTATTGAGGGTCTTTTGATGCTTTTATGTTGTATTTATGTTCCTAGAACAACCATTAGATTTGATTTTCTTTTTCCTCATGTATGTGCCTTATCATCGAGAAATGATCTCAACTATTGCATCTTTGAAGCAATTTAGACTATCTACACTCTACCTCATACAATGTCTTAACTCTCACAAAAAAATGTTCCATTAAAGACACTTCGCTAGCACTTCACTTATGCTATATTAAATTTCAAACATTCCATCTCAGTTTAGCACCAAAATCCTGTTTTTAAGAGAAGAAACTCACAAAAATTTGAGATTTTGACATGCAACCTAAAATAATCTAAGTTAGAGTTTCAAGATAGGTCTATCCTCTCTTAAATTTTGAACACCTATTTCTTGCTTTGAGTTGTATGTAGGATGACATAGACAAGCAAGACAAGTTTGTAAGTCTCATTCAAAATCAAGGTGGTGGTCCTTGATAGAACAAGATGTGTTGGCATCATGCTGGCCTTTTTAGTGTCCGCGTACTTGGTTTTACCTAGTCATTCTTTAAAGCTTCAAGCTCATTCTGTCATCCATTGATTTACTAGTATTAGATCTTGCTGCTTGTATAGAATCAACCTCATAGTGTCAACTTAATATTGCGCTTGCCACCTTAAAAACGCATGCGTGCTTGCGCCTGAAAAAAGAAGTGTTGTCATTGAGGATGAAAGAGGTAATGTTGCTAGGTAGAAGAAAAAACAATGCCTAGTTCAAAGACATTTTCCAGCGTCTTTTGGTTTAATTGGTGTTGTTGACAAGAAGAAAAGGGCTTTTGAGATGAAGAGAAATACCTAGGTTGAGGCATAGCTAACAAGGTCTCTTATTCATTTTCAACATTCTTATTTATAGATTGTTCTCCTCCATATCCCTCACAGATTTAGGCCTAGATCTCAATTCAGTGAGAAGTTGGTAATAAAGAAAAAAAATCCTACCCACTTTGTAGGTTTAGGTGAATAGTTCCTTTTTACCATATCTTTGATTTTCCAAAATTGTCTTCCATATACCTTATATCTTTCTTCGATCCAACTCAACTTATCTACATCAGACTCGACTAAGTTTGACAACTATGGTTCTTGTGTCGTGCAATTGGTGGAATTTGTTTCAGCCATGCCAATCTTCATGGTATTCTAAAGCATGAGAGAAAAAAATTTAGCAAAAAGGTGAGTTTGGGTTGGCAAGGGACCATCATTGGCCTAAACAATCAAGCAAATTGACTTGTTCAATTAGTCATTTTGAACTTCTATTAGGCCTAATAGTAGCTTTGCTGTCACATTGCCAATGTTGTTCCATGTCAATCCCCATTTGAAATGGTATGTTTTGGAACCATGTAGTGCTGACACTTGGCATGCTTTATCACACAAAACATGTTGTGATTAATTTAGATGTGCTTTACTCTTTCAATACTCTTTCACTTAGTTTATTTTTTATTTTAAAAATAAGGTTATAACAATTAAATAGTCAATTGAATTGATTTTTTATTGTGCTATATCATACCTGTACTCAACCAAACTTGTTCACGAAAACCTCCCTAGTGGGATAAGGCTTGGTTGTTGTTATATATCGTACCTATACTCAACAAGTTGACATGTGTTATAGTAGCCTATATCAATTTAGATAGTTAATTCAAATAGTTGAGGACTCGTATGATCTTTCACTTAACCATTTTATTTTATAAAAATGAGGATATAATTGATTGTTTTACATAGATACACTATGAAATTTGAATTGTCTTATGACAATTTTCTACCTGTCTTTATCACTTTAATCAAAGCTATCTTGCAGGCAGAACCTAGATTTCTTTGGAATAGCTATATGTTGGAAGCACTTATTGATAACAAAGTGAGATGTGATTCTCTCAATGAATTAGCATGAGCTTATCATAATATGTTAATATGTTGCATTCTTTATGCAGTTGGATTCGTATATGCTACCAATCATCCAAGGAAGTATCCTGATATTGTCTTTTGCTTTCTTGTTTTTAGTCCCGTTTTGCAAGTTTCGAGTAAGTTATTGAGTCATTGCAATAGCCTTAACCATACATCAGGTTTCCAAAGTTTTCAAGCAGCCATTGGTTCACAAATCATTGATGTTACCTTAATTGCACGTCGATGCACAAGGAGAGCAGGTTTTTGTTCATTAGAAAAACTCACTGTTATTTGCTTCAGTTTTGGATTATTTATTTGAATTATAACACTGTGACCAATGGTCCAAATGGAAGGAAATCGAAGTTCAAATCATAACATGATGTGTCTCACTCATTTCAATTTTAGTTTCTTCTTTTGTAAGAAATTGCTGTGCTATTGCATCTGTTTTTTGCTTTAAGGTACTCGGATGTGGAGAAGAGGAGCTGATTCAGAAGGCTATGTTGCAAATTTTGTTGAATCAGAACAGATTTTGCAAACTAATGGATTTACAGCATCCTTTGTCCAAGTACTACTTCTTTTCCTTTTTGTTATAATGTTAAATTGAATCAAATTACCCCACATCTAGCAAAACTTGTTTGCTACATTTGTTTGTGTGGTTGCAGCTTGGTGTTGGGTACAGAAAAGTCTAGAAATTGTCTTATGCTTTCATTGGATGCACTTGTTTACATAATACATTAAGATACTTCTAAGCATCATCAGGAATTTAGATTGCTCAATAGTATCCTTGATTGCTCTTCTGGATAGATGTGTTTCTTTGCTGAACTACTTGGCTATACCAAATATTATTGTTTATATTAAACTGTGTATTCTAAACGTTGCATAGAAGCAAGCAGGCAGTCCATTTGATTAGACATACAATTGCTAAATAGAGGTGAATTTCTCTTTCTGATATTTGATAGGATAATTAAGCATTAACAATATGTAGGTTAAGTATCTACCAAAATAGTTGGCTTTCTGCTTGTTTAATCGGTAATACAGTATTCTTTGTTTAAGCAAATTGATTTTAGCATCTGGTTACTCCATATCCTTATTTCTCATCGGTGTCTATTTTATGGGTGGTTGAAACATTTAAGAAAAATGATATATTAAGGGTAGTTTATAGAAAGTCTTTTTGAAAGAGGATTTATCAAATTAATGCTTGCAGATTCGTGGATCGATGCCATTTCTATGGGAGCAGATTGTTGACCTGACATATAAACCTAAATTTGATATTGTTAGGCCTGATGAGGCGGTAATAATTCATCTATACTCTCTCCTCTCTAAAATAGGCTCCTTGTAGTTTCTCTCATTATCCTCTTCTTTATACTTGACAGTCTCGAGTGGCTGAAAGACACTTCTTAGATTTAAATAAAAAATATGGTTCAGTTGTAGCTGTTGACCTTGTCAATCAGGTAATCATTACTGCAGCATCCTTCATGCTTATCTTATTGTTAACTACTCAGAAATTTGTACATTATGTTTATGGAAATTGGAAAGTATTTGCTTTTGTCGTTAAATATGACACTTTGGCCTCCACATTGATGCAATGAATATTTTATTAACTTTTCAGTTCTTAATAGCATTGCTTAGAGGAATTTAATCTATATTGGACCGACTGTTCTGTACCGATTGATATGTACCATACTCACTACATTAGGCCTTACCTGTTTGATGACAATATTGGGATCTTGGAGTGGTAGTATTATGCCCAGCCTCCTTGTTCACGTGTTTGCTTCAGATATGGGCTTGAACTGTCTTGCAGGGTTGGTAGGCACATATTTTGTTCCCATATATCTGTAGATATTCTTTCTATTAGATTAGTTTAGTCAACTGTGAATAATATAGTGAAAAATGAGAGATCCAAACCTAATTATTTTAGCGAATCAACTTAAATAGATTTTAGCTAAGGTGAAAAAAAGGAAAGTAACCTAGCTTGATTATGTCTCTGCCTCCATCTTGTGGCTTTAGTGAGTCTGCATGAGATTATATATGAGATTGATCCAAGTCTCAAATTTTATGCTAATGTTTGCAAGGGAACTTGGGTTTTTTGAATCTCAAGCATATGTATGGGCAATGAACTTTCTTAATATGAGAAATAATGCAGTCCAAATTAATTGAAAGAAGGCTTTGATTTACCCTGATTATTATGAAAGTTCAATGCTCAAAAATAGAAATTAATATATCATGGAAACATCTTAACTTACACAGTTAGCTTACAAAGCAAGATGATCAAGTATGGAAGTAAAAGAGAAATATTTGAGAAGTTACATAGATACCACAGCCAAAAGTGCCATGCTAATAAGTGTACGATATGCCAAATACAAGACTTGATTTCAAAAATAGAACCCAACATGCATACCCCTCCAATCTAGTATGCTCGTTACATTATTGACATCGTGTAATAGCATAGATGGATTCCTTTGAGTGGCATTGGCATGAACCTGCAATGTAAACTCAGAAAGAATCGGATTGTTCAGGAATGGAGATGCTATAATGAGTAAAATGAGCACATTCATAGTTTCGTTAATGTTAAATGTCAAGATTAATTTTGCATCTTTACTTCCTCCTATCTCGACTTAAGAGCTAGTCTATCAAGAAACCGTATTACAAATGCTATTTTCATACCTGACTAAACTCCTCTTATCTGTGGTGAATTTATTGGATGTTGTTGCTTTTATTATGCTACGTGTTACAATGTTAACTTATCTTTCTGCATATACAATAGACAATTTTAAACTGTAAAGATTTTATTCACGCTTTCTTATTTTTGGCACAATCATCAGCATGGAAGTGAGGGACGTCTGAGTGAAAGATTTGCAAATGCCATGCAGACAATTCAAAATGATGAGATTAGGTAATGTAGCATCAGAATAATAGCATCGTGCAGACAATAGTAGTACATGTACACATCCCTTTTTGATATCAATATATACACATTTACCCCTGTTAAAAAAAAGCATCATGATAATAAAATTGATTTTTCTTATTTCTTTAGTTTATCTATTGTCTTCTCTAGGTATATACATTTTGACTTCCACCAGATCTGTGGCCATATACATTTTGAGCGCCTGTCGATCCTTTATAGCCAAATAGAGGATTTCCTGAATAAGCATGGGTATGTTGTTTGCTAAGTGTCTTTCTTTTTGATTCAGCACCAACTTGCTCAATGTTCATTTATGCAAACAACTTTTGACTTGCTAATCTTTTATAGGAATTGGGTTCCTTTGTAAACTTACAATATATTAAATATCATGAAGAGGAACAGCTAGTGATTAGAAAGGAGGCCAAATGAGTTTTTCTTTGGTGGACTATAATGTTGTAGAAAAATTAGGTAGTTTTAAATTCGGAAGATCTTGAATTTTATGAGTATTAAGAGACACAATATATTATTTTGGTCAAGTCATAACAAACTAGGTTATTTTAATTATGTTTTAGGAAATTAAGTTAGTTTAAGGATAGGTTTATTTACCTAGTTTGCAACAATATCGTATTTTTCATTCCCAAGTTCGGCCATTGTTGGGCCTCTAAAAGAAGCCCCAACCCTTCATGTTAGCTCACTTTTCAGCTTAATAAAATTTACAAATTATTTTTCTTAGTTTGTTTGTCCTGGTGTTGCATGACCTATGTAGCAGTACATGAGAATTACATACCAATGGGAATTGGATTATCTAGTTAGAGGTAAAGTGTTTATTTACAAAATGGTACGATAGAAAGAAGTTCCACTTATAGTAGGCTCATGGCTTGAAGAAAACTCAAGAGTCACAAAGTTTCTGAGTGGAGCGCTTGTATGTTACCTGAAATATCAGATTTCTCAACTGGTATTTACTGGCAATCAGTAGATTCTTGGTTCTGCATTGATTAATAAGTCATGTCAAATGGTTGAAATATGGGTTTCTATATTTAATTTAGTTCACGTGGTATCAAAGGGTAACTGATGATTCTTTGCCATTGGGTGGTCAACACAGTTAAGCTATTGGAGGTGTAGTTATCCAGGATTAGAAATAAACTATGCATTCATCTGATTATTTAGGCAGATGAAGAACAGGGTGGATGACTCTATAATCATACAAGTTTCTTTTAATATTTCATTATCTGTGTGCCTCTAATGGAAACTGGCTTATTGATGGTAACCAATGAATACTATGGTGATCTTTTAGGTACTTCCTATCAAATGACAAAGGTGAGAAAGTTACGAGTCAGACAGGAATTGTGAGAACTAATTGTATTGACTGCTTAGATCGAACAAATGTTACACAGGTGAATGTTAATATTTGGTGTTCATTTTAGTTATGCAACAGATGTTATTTTTATTTGATTTCTTGGCTCATGCAATCTAAACCTATCAAAGGCAGATTTAAGCCTATGAAAAGAAGCAAAACAATTGTTGTCAGCTATTCTACTCATTTGCTCCTTTTGAATTATTTTGTTTATCGTTAGATGGAGGTTGTTGTTGTAATGACTCATTCTGATCACCAGAAATAATTATTTTCCTTTATAGTTAAGCTGAGCATTCTTTTTACTTTGTTTACTTTGATAACATTTGTGAAGTTAAATGAAAATTTAATTTGAACCTTTAAGCAGTTGGGAATTAGAGTGTGAAATTTCAAGAAGATAAATAGCATCCATACAAATGTAATATCTAAGTAGCTAAACTATGTAATTCACCTTATGTTTGAACCTAGAAGTTTTGTGCATCATAGTTAATGTTAGCATGTACACAACTTGAACAAATCAATGCAAATATATCAATGTTTTAAAATCTCAGTTTCTCAATGCTCTCATTACTCCAGTTTGCATGTACTCTTGAAATTTCTGTAACGTTCATCTCAAATGCTCTACAGAAAGTACAATAAAATTTCTTAACCAAATCTATATCTGATTTCATCGACTATGCATTCATTTTTTTTTCTATTTACCTGTCAGATATACATCTTTCCTCTATTATTATTTTCCTTGATGTAGTATATATTCAGATTGATGGGCAATTTGAACATTACCTAGTTACCTTTGACTTGCTATGCATGCTTTTTTTAGGTCCTAAGACAACCAAGTCCTATAAGAAACAACCTTTTTTTTTTACTGTTTTCCTTGTTTTACCAGCCCAATTTATGTGAAGGCTTTGAGCTTGAAGATGTTAGATTAAGTGATTTAATTCATCATATTTTTTAAAAGGAGATATTTCAAAACTGATATCCCATATAAAATGTAACACTTTTATTTATTTTGCATTGTATTATCTCTTCAGTGTTGGAGTCTTCATTATTTATTCTTTTTGGAGGTAAGGTCTTTTTCTGTGAAATGTTTTGGTTCATGTTAATTTCCAAGTAGGAACTTCATAAAAGATCCATTGAATTTATCTTTTGTACTTGTGTCTTCTGACATGCTCAAGTTTCTATGTTCTAGAAAGTGTTATTCATTACTAGATATTCTATCTTGTAATAACAGAACATGATTGCGAGAAAGATGTTGGAAAGTCAACTCAAGCGAATTGGTCTTTTTGGTCCTGATGAGACAATCACTGCCCATCCATTTTTCGATGCTAACTATAAAATTTGTGAGTTTCTGTAAAGCTTTGTGTGCGTTTTGTACAATATCTAATATTGTAATTACTACTTTCAGTATGGGCTAACCATGGAGATGCAATTAGTATACAGTATTCTGGAACTCCTGCATTGAAAGGAGATTTTGTTAGGTATGCTCTGAATAGTTAATCTTTTGAGGTGTTTAAGTTCCAAGGTTGTATTTCTTATTGTGCTATTTTTTTTAGTTCAATGATTAAGTATGGCAATACAACTCGATAGGAACCTTAAAGCTCATAACTGTCTGGTATTTAATTTTGGAGATTGATTACTAAAATGTGGATTATCGCTAGGTGTACTAGGTATTTACATTTTTTTTTCTTTTATAACCTGCTTATTTTGGCACATACTCAACTACATTACTGTTGAACAAGTACATCATAGCTAGATCTTAGTGAAATATATGTGCCAATCTCCACGTTAGTGTGTACTAGATATATAACTTTTCTGAAGTTGAATATTGGCAAGGATTGAAAGTTTTGACTCCTCCAAATCAAGATCATCTGTATTGTTAAGAAATAAAGCTAGAAGAGAGTATGCCCTCTCAGATATGTGGTACACGTACATTTTCCTTCTTGGTAAGCATATCGAGATTATCCTTGAATATGCTGTCACAGGAGAGTTGTTACATGCCATTGCCATTGATACAGGTTATGACACTAGATTTGTTGTGATTAAAGAATCTGGAAACAATTCGAGTAAATAGACATGTTGGTACATAAACCTTGATCAGGATGTAACCAACACCATTAGTTCTCTATCAATGGAAAAGTAACCCGCTTACTTGGCAGTACAACTATAATCTGTCATATAGTGCATCAAAATTGATCATCTTGGTTTTCCCCCACTATTTGGAATCAGCTATATGGATTTTAGTCCTCCATTTATCTCTATGCAAAATATGCCACTAGAGATCAAA
>JBBMKF010000007.1:5487945-5502276 GCA_037834155.1 Curcuma caesia | reverse complement strand
CGCTACGTGCTGCGCCGAAATCTCTTCGGGTTTGACATCAATAAGAAGGGGACTCCGCAGGGAGCCATCAAAGTGTTAGTTTTTTCTTCCCTCCTTGCTTCTCTACCATGATTTTCTTATTTAAATGTTAGCTTTCGTTTATTTTTTGATAGTGCCGGGCCTCTTTGGTGTCAATTTTGTTAATTTCTGACTCCCTGCAAGTTGATTGCGTAAAATTTACTGTTGGTAGCCGAGTTTATGATACTGGCGATTAAACTTTATTTCGTTTTACCTAAATAAAGTATGTTTCCTCCACGCAAAGCGGCAAAGGATGTTTACCGTTAGTTAGATTAACCGTTGGAACACAAGCATGCCCACTTTCCACATCTTACATTGAGAAGGCCAAGTCTGGTTGCATATTTGCGACCAGTTAGGTGAAATTGTTGTTAGAACTCTATCCTAGTTGACAAGTTGGGCCATTTTAAATTGAAACTTCCTGCTTTCACAAAATCTTCATATCGAAGTTTTATACATTACTTTCATATTTATTGAGGTAATATTATTATTGACAAGCTGTATAAAGTCTCCATATTATATAAATTATCGACATTTGAATCTTCTACTAGCATGGCATCTTCTGTATTTTTCCTATCATGGTTGATGTTTCAGTTACTCATCAAGTTGACACTATTTCAATTTTGCACTGAACTTGCTTATATTATTGTTAAGCTGCCTTATAATGGAGACTAACCATGGTGACTTCTCAGGGATCAACATAACTAAACTGATGATCATTTACTTTGTTTGTTTGTCTTGTCGATCTTTTATTGGTTTCCAAAAGTTGGATTCTCTTATGAATAACTTTGTGGTAATAATGTTTAGGTTGGGCCATATCTCTAGATTGCAATACCCAAATAGCTTGGAACATAGGATGCTCTATTGCTAAGATGTGTGTTAGTTTTTTTTATGAGTTTTTATTTCCATTTTCTTTGTTCAATCTAAGCTAATAAATTCAATACACACACACACACACTCGCACAAAACATTTGTATGATATCAACCTACTCTCACTGGAAGAAGAATTCTTGCATGATTGCATGGGGACAAATTTGTTTTTGAAAGGAATTAATCTGTGTAATAATTTGAATTTTTATGATTTTGAGAAATATTTATTGTAATGTCTATGTTTCATCATATTATGCATAAAGATATTCATAATATCATGAATTGTTTTTCAGGCCTGAATCTTTGGGCATCGTTATTGGATTTGTCTACTTGGTTGTTGCCATATTGTTTCAGCATTTCAACTTCACAGCAGACTCCAATGTATGTATATTTGTGTGTGAAGCTCATAAATATATGTGATATTGCTGTGTAGATGTGCATCTCTCAATGTATTTTCTGAGCTGACTCTTCATAAATATACGAAAATAAACAACTAAAGTTTTTGTAGACTTTTTTATGCTGATATAATATGATGCACTGTAATTGTTGTTGGAATACTCTCCAGGTAATTGTGGTGGTAAGCAGCTTCATTTTGTCTAAAAACAGAGATTCCATTTTAGAAGAATATTGTAATAAATTAACAATGAAACAAAGGCCTTGTTCAATTATTGAGAACCTAGGAATCTAAAGAAATACAAATATGATTTTATAGCTTGTAACTTACCTATTCTGAAGGTACGTAGTATCTATTCTGAAGATTCAGTGTAGTATGCAGTGAGTTCAAGAAAATGTGGTAACCGATAGATATGAATGTATAGATTTGAAGCCTTGAAAGAAACCTATAGTATTACTGATTGTGTGCTTGTTTAGATTCTCATACATGTTCAAATCATATGACAAACCGCACAATTAATGTTGCTCCTTGCAGTGCCAGTCCTCTTTTGCATACATGTCCATACGGAATCTCTTTTGCATTTGGAAGAATTTTGTGCTCATTTCTTATCACATTTTTAGTTATACGGTGATAGAGGCAAGCATGGTCATGCATGATTGCACTTCCATATTTTAAATGTTATGTTGTATTTGATATTTATGGACTCTTTATGCCAATGCCGGTCCCAAGCCCGAATGAAAAAGAACCTTGCCAATGCCGATCCCAATCCTGAATGAAAAAGGGCGAGGGTTGCGCGTTAGTTTGCCAACGAACGTGGGCTTTCATGCAAATATTCAATGAATGGACTCTTTTAATGGGAGTTAACTAAAGCAATGTATTTTTTTTACTCACACCCTTTTCTGCATTCTCTGAACATGCTCTGTTCATGTAAAATGTTTCTGTGACTTGTTCACATTTCAACTGCTTAATGTTCACATTACATGTTCAGAAGTCTAACATGCACTGTTGCCCTTTCGGTGGGCAGCTCTTATTTCAGATAATGCAAATGGATGATGCATTTCCTTCAGAAGTCTAATATGTGTTTATGAATTTAAGTCACTTGCATGGCTGAGCTGAGTGTTTTGAATGCAGTGGCTTGTTGAGTATAATGCAGCACTGGCTTCTATCTGCTTCATGATTCTTCTGGGATTCGTGGATGATGTTCTTGATGTCCCATGGAGAATGTATGATCCTCTGAAGCAACTTTATTGCATTTAATTTTTCTACTATTTTCTTATATTATCTTTCTTGACAAGTTCCAGCATCCACTTCATCTCATTCATCTGGAGTCAATTCTGCATGCAGTTCCCTAGATTTAGCTGATTCTCTTTTCTTTTGAAGGGCAGAAAATTGGTGCTACCCTCATTTGCAACTCTTCCCTTGTTAATGGCATATGCTGGGCATACTACGATCATCATACCAAAGCCACTTATTCAATATATTGGAGTAGCTGTTCTTGATTTAGGTACTTTTTTGGTGGATACTAGACACATTACATTTTACATACACCGTCAATCACATTGGAATAGATTAGATATTAGTTTTGACTTTTGTGTTAACTGCAGATACTGTTAGGTTGCACCATGAGAATGCTCATAAAAAGTGAAAAAGAAAAAACTCATCCAAATACCATCCCAGCTCTCAATTCAGAAGTGAACATGGTGTTTACAACTTTCAAGTCTCTAGTAACATTTAGCTTTCCTGTCACTGAATAACATATATAGAATATTATACAAAATAAATATATGTATCATAGACGTAGATGAATCTTAGGAAACAATGAAGATGTGATAGTGACATCTTCTCTGTTGTTTGCTAGCAGTAAGTGGCACTTCAACTCAGGATAATCTGACTAATCATAGTTTTACTTACTATGAGGATGCAAGTTAAATAAAAGGAAATCCTACTTGCAGAACACGTGTTTTTTTTCATACAATCTCCTTCCTGAAGGATTTTGAATTTGTACATTATTTTATCAGTAAGAAATAAATGTTGGCTTTACCACCAACTTTTCTTTTTATTCCAGAGATTCCTAATATATAATTATACTATAAGGTAATGTTTGGGAGGGTAGAATGGATTCCACTTATCATTCCTTTCCATTCAACTCCCATTTTTCCCATTTTCCATTTCCTCTATGTCTTGGGTTTAAGAATGAATGGAATGGAGGGGAAATAGGTATATACTGCTTCTCCTATCTTAGTTTCAACATTGCAATAAACATTGAAATGATTTGAACAATTAAAAAGGGTTATGCAAGTATGAATTTTAAAAAAGAAAATAAAAAAAGAGGTGAAATGTATGATTTTTTTGGTATTTAAACTTGGAGTGGTGATTCTGAAGAATGAACAGTTTGGTTCCTCCTTTTCGAATTAGACACAGATTGGAATCCAAAGTGGAACAGTGATTCTCTTCCCCTTTTGATTTCAACATATCAAACATGCCAGTGCCATAACATTCTCCAAACACAAAATGTAGTTATATAGGTGAGTTGATATTGCTGTAAGTCTAATTCTGATGAGATATGATTTTAACCCTAGTGGACTCAAGGTAAGGTTGATAATGATACGAATCCTGTATGCCTGATAAAGAGTAGTTCAACCATATTATTTATTTGTTTAATCTTGAATTTTTCAATGAAGATGTTTTCTCTCAATAATTATTTCAAACTGGTTTTGCATGGTCTCTTTTTGGGTTTTCTGACAACCTCTGTTGGAATTTTGTTCTAATGATTAGGTTTCATCTATCACAAGATCGATTCATGACTTTGCTCTTGTCTTTGTCTGTATATTTGTGGGAAGAACAGGTTGGATTTACAAGCTATATATGGGCATGTTAGCAGTCTTTTGCACAAATTCCATTAACATCCATGCTGGTTTAAATGGTCTGGAAGCTGGGCAGACTATTGTAATTTCAGCTGCAGTAAGAAGGCTACACATCTTCATATTTCTTCTAAATATTTCATTTCCAGATGAAACTAATAATAGGCAGCCACATTACAGGTCTTAATCCATAATGTGATGCAAATTGGTGCATCAACAGACCCAGAATATCAGCAGGCTCATGCATTTTCTATTTATCTTGTCCTTCCCTTACTGACTTCTTCATTGGCTCTACTTTCTTATAACTGGTAATCGTAGTCAGCTCAACAATTGGTTATATGGTACTCTTCCAATAATATTTACATAACTTGGCATTGGGAAGTTTATGCAACAAAGATGTGTCCAGATATGACTAGTTCTATTTGTATGCTAGGTATCCTTCATCAGTCTTTGTTGGTGACACCTACACCTACTTTGCTGGAATGGCTTTGGCTGTTGTTGGAATTCTTGGCCATTTCAGGTATGCTCAATTATTTTGTTTACTTTCTATTTTTCTATATATACATGAAGCTAGAACAACTGCAAATTCATAGCTGTAGTTGTCTGTCTATGGACGTCATCATAATATTTCTTTGTGCTGCAAAATTCTTTCTGAAAGTAGAACATTTAGATGGTTTGTACAGAGTAAAGCACTTACAAAAAAATGGTCTCGATCTCCATGTTGAATACAAATGCTTATAAGCATGTTTGATAGATTCCGAGGGATGGACATCTTAGCATTTATGTAAAATCAGTATTTTGGCATCGGAACACTGTTTCTTTAAACCAGATATAACCCGCTTCTGCACAATTGGCCTGGTGAAACATAAGATTTCTGACTCCGGAGCTCATGACTTATGGAAAAGTGAGATTAAGATTTTTGTTGCTAGAGTTGACCAATATGTGGTCAGAGGGAAGGAAAAATCAATAGGCACTTGTTAATTTTCTTTCTGTACTTCACTGCCAGCTTTAAGGCTATTGATAAAGATTCCCAAGGATACTTTGATGCTAGCTATTCTGTTCAACCATGAAGGAATCACTCAACCGGGTAAAAATTTAGTGACAATTTATGACTCCTTGCTAAGACCCGTTTCTATACCATGTAACTGTATCCATATGCATGTTAGACTTTTATGTGGATTTTACACGCACATAATTCTGAACTCTTATCAATTTATTCTGTAGTGAGACACTGCTGCTCTTCTTCTTGCCACAAGTTTTGAATTTCCTGTACTCATGTCCTCAGGTTCGGTTAGCCTCCCATTTGTGAGTTTCAGTTCCAATTATATTATTTTGTGATACCTGATCATTTTACTTTGTATTGTCTCTATTGTCATTGCAGCTTTTAAAGATAATTCCTTGCCCTAGGCATCGCCTACCAAAGTAGGTTCATTCTAGATTCTCTGTTGAATCATGTTTCCATCTTTACAAACCCTTTTTAGACATTGTAAGGTTTGTGTTCTTCCAGATTTGATCCTCAAACAGGGCTGTTGACTGGGACAAAGGATGGCACCCTGGTAAACCTGTTCCTCAGATTGTTCGGCCGGTGCACCGAAAAGATGTTATGCATCAGACTTCTTATTTTCCAGGTGAGTTTGCAGGAATTACTTCCTCCTGCATGTCTACCATGGTAATGAATGCTTCAATACTTTCATTACAGGCTTTGTCATGTATTTTCTGTTTCTGGCTGAGGCATTTTCTTGCTGGATGGTACAAATGAGGTGAGAGAGCAAACCTGACAAGTTTACAGTTATTTCCCGACATATCGGCCGGTAGATTCCTTGGCCGCAACTGTTTTGAGACTCGTAAATCGTTTTTCGTGCTGATGAAATGTTAAGATTTCCAGTGAATACTCACTACTCACAGAAGTGTAAAAATACCATGAGCTTCTTATGGCATCCTCCCAATATTGAGTGTATTTGAAGTTGAATAGAATCATTGTACTCCACTCTTGCAAGATTTTTTTTTTTGGCTCTTGTGAAATGTTATCTGAATTAGAAGATTCATCAATGAAATTCCTGGTGTCCGAAACTTGTTGTTGATAGACTTTGTACAAACTATTCAAGATAAACAACTTTATCCAAAATAGTTTACTCTTTGAATCTTTATTCATTGGCCACACCGTAACATTTTGGAGAAGCACATTATTAGTCTGGCAAGAACAATTATCAATCTCTTTTTTTTTTTCTAGAAAATTTCACTTACCCCAACAATTTCTTAAACTTCCATTTGACCTTCAAATTTTGCTAAATTACAATTCACTTCCTAATTTTTAAAACTCTAATCATTTTAAAAATCTAAACTTGCTTCCATTCACTTTGATCGAATGGATGCCAAATTCAGAGCAAAATGGTATCTTTCTATGGGTACCTAAATCTAGGCGGTGGAATGAACATGGCGCTCTCTACCTCCGATTTATTTGTTCACAAAATTTGGAGACCTGTTGAGATGATTTCTGATTCTTGAGTTCGTCGACCACCGACGGCCATGGACGAGGCAATCCTTCTAAGTTATAGTGTAAGTTGATTCCTGCACATCGCTCCAAAGACTTGTGTCGAGAAAGATGCCAACTTTTTCTACTTTATGTGTTAATTTCTGGTTTCTTAAATGCAAAAGGCTCGTGTTGACGCACACGGCACACTCCAACTGCACTGTTGCAGTTTCTTTATCTTTTCTCAGTTTTCTTGGAAGTTTCATGCATCGCTCGGTTCCAATCGGAGTCATTTTATACCAAAAAGAGCTTTCTTAAATGAGTAAAGAATAGAGCTTCTTCCAAAAGATGGTCAATAAAAAATGCAGCACTCTGTGCTGCGGCCTTGCCGTCAACCTTCTGCTTTCGTCACATTGTCTCTCAGTCTTTAACAAATACCTATCTGTTTCCCCACAAAGCACATGTCTTTCCTACTTCGAAAGTTCTCCTTTTTCAGCAAGAAGTACTAAAGCAATCCTGAAGCAAGAATCAGAAACCCCTAATGCTGCTTTAGAGGTTTACGAAGAGCTGTGACATGGTTTCTCTCCTGGCAGGAATCCATGGTATGACATCAAACTTCTTATACCCTGTTCTAGTTCAAATCCACCAACTTCCTGGGCTGTTCTTAGAACCTGTGCTGTTGCTCCATGCCATTTCTTCTTCATGCCATCTCTGCTTCTTGCTTTCCCTCTCTGTTATTTGGTTTGCTCAGCAATGTAAGTCCACAAGGCACTCTCAACGTAGAGGAGATAAGAACAGCTTCTTGTACTACTACAACCTTGCTCTTTTCACTTCCATGAACTTTGCTCTGTTTCATATATCCTTCTGCATTTTGGGCTACTTCTGGTATCACAGCAATGACCGACTTCTCTTTGTTGAAGTGGGATTAGCAACCAGAGCGCTTACATGGTTTGCCCTCACTGCTTATCTACTTACCGGATTCAGTAAATCTAGTGAGGATGGATTTCCAACCTTCCTTAGGATTTGGTGGGTTGTATACTTGGTATTATCCTGTTCTGGCCTTGTTGTGGGGATTCTTTACTACACAAAGAAAGAATTCCTCAGCATAGATCAGTTGGTGTTTCACTTTTGCTCAGTTTTCGCAGGGTTGATCTTTAATTTTGCTGGATACTTTGGCAAGAGAGTAATCAATGAGACTATTCATGGGGAACCTCTCTTAAGTGGTGGGAATGTAAATGGGTTTTCCGATGTGAATGAGACTAACCCTGCCTCTAGTTCACTATATGAGAATGCTAGCATTCTTAGTACTCTTTCCTTCTCTTGGATCGGTCCCTTGCTTTCTGTTGGTCATAGGAAGGCATTGGACCTTAAAGATGTGCCACAATTAGCTACAGAGGATGATGTTCGTACTATCTTCCCGATTTTTAGAAGCATCCTTGAATCTTATGCTAGGGCTAGTCCTAATAGAACAATTACCTCATGGACATTGGCTAAGGCATTAATCTTATCTACATGGAGTCAACTCTTATTAGGGTCTTTCTGTGCACTAATGGCAACCATGGCTTCATTTGCTGGCCCCTTTCTCATTGATTACTTTGTTCAATATTTAAGCGGCGACCTGAAGTTTGCAAATCAAGGGTACCTTTTGGTTTTGGGTTTCATTTTGTCAATGCTTGTTGATGGACTATGTTATGTACAATATTATTTTAGAATAAAACTGGCTGGGATCAGGCTCAAGGCTCCTCTTGTTGCAATGATCTACCAAAAAGGTCTTACTCTATCTTGTCGTTCGAGACAGAAACACACCAGTGGGGAAATCATAAATTACATGAATATTGATGCTCCAGTCATTTGCTCTTCTCTTTGGCCCTTGCTTAATCTTCTGTTAGTCCCTGTGAAAGTGATGTTGGCCTTGTTAATCTTATATCCAAGGATTGGCCTTGCTTCACTCATTGCCTTAGTGACCACTCTAACTTTGATGTTAGCCAACATTCCATTAGTAAAATTACAGCAGAATTACTCGAAAAAGATTATGGATTCCAAGGATAGTAGAATGAAGGCTACTTCAGAAATCTTGAAGAATATGAGAATCCTCAAGCTCCAAGCTTGGGAGATGAAATTTTTATCCAAAATAATGGAAATGAGGAGAAATGAGACAAATTGGTTGTGGAAATCTGCACACTCATCATTTGCTGTAAAATTTTTATCCTCATGTTCCTCAATTTTTGTGGGGGTAGTGACCTTTGGAGCTTGTATGCTTATGGGGATTACTTTGAGAACAGGAAAAGTTCTAACAGCACTTGCGATATTTCAGGACCTGCAGAATCCAATTTATAGTATTCCAGGCTTCATATCTGAGTTAGTTCAGACCAAAGTTTCTCTTGGTAGAATTTCAGCATTTCTTTGTCTTGAGGATTTGCAACCAAATGTTGTTCAGAAGCTCCCGAAAGGCAGTTCGGAGGTTGCAATTGAAATCAAACATTGTAATTTCAGTTGGGATTCCTCCCTTGAAAATCTTACTCTAAGGGATTTAAATCTCAGTGTATTGCCAGGAATGAAGGTTGCTGTCTGTGGATCTGTTGGTTCAGGTAAATCAAGTTTACTGTCCAGTATTCTAGGCGAAGTACCAAAGATTTCCGGAACTATTAAGTTGTGTGGCAAAGAAGCTTATGTCTCCCAGTCACCCTGGATACTAAGTGGTAGCATTCAAGACAACATAACTTTTGGTAATAAAATGGATGCAAAGAAATATGACAGAGTTCTTCATGTATGCTCTTTGAAGAAGGATTTGGAGGCCATGCCTTTTGGTGATCAAACAATTATAGGGGAGAGAGGCATTAACTTGAGTGGGGGACAAAAGCAACGTGTGCAAATTGCTCGTGCTATTTACCATGACACTGACATTTATTTATTTGATGATCCATTCAGTGCAGTTGATGCTCACACAGGATCCCACCTCTTTAAGGTAATTGATTCACGACCATTTGTAGAGAATTTCTTTCTGTTAAATTTTGCCGCCTTGGTCTGATTTGAATGACACTAGTGTACATCTTTATCTCTGAAGGAATGTTTGCTTGGACTTTTATCTGAAAAAACAGTGGTCTATGTTACTCACCAGGTGGAATTTTTACCTTCAGCTGATCTTATCCTGGTAAGTAAAGTTCTGCACATGCAGATTTGCATCTTCATTTCGATTTTTGTCAGGTAAACTTTTATCTTTACATAGGTATTAGAAGATGGAAGGATTGCTGAATCGGGCAAGTACAATGAGATGCTAAACTCAGGAACAAAGTTCATGGAACTTGTTAGTGCCCATTCCAGTACTTTGTCAGCACATAACTTGATAGAACATACAAGTGACGCTTCGGAAGGTGGTTCTTATCGAAACAAGGAATTACCAGACGAGGAAAATGATAAATCGGAGGAAGTTATGCAGAAAGGGCATGTACAAGATGAAGAGAGAGAGATTGGGAAAGTGGGATTTTGGGTTTATTGGAGGTATATTACAATGGCATATAAAGGAGCTCTTGTTCCACTGATACTGCTGGCTCAAATACTCTTTCATGGCTTTGGTATTGCAAGTAACTATTGGATGGCTTTGCAATCTCCTCGATCAGATGAATCACAACCTCCTGTCAGTCGCTCGACTCTTATATCTGTCTATGCTGCATTAGCTGTTGGGAGTGCTGCTTGCATCCTCCTAAGGTCTTTGTTTACGGTAATTTCTGGATATAAGACTGCAACAATGTTGTTTAGCAAGATGCATTCGTCCATTTTTCGCGCTCCCATGTCATTCTTTGATGCCACTCCCACTGGGCGCATTTTAAATAGAGTATGTACCAATTTTGTTTTATCATTCAAGAATATCCTTCTCATGCTCCTGTCTGAGAAATGCTTTTGCTAGTGTAGGCGTCAACCGACCAGAGTAGAGTGGATACAAGTCTTCCTTCATCAGTTGGCTCCTTTGCGTCTTCACTCATTCAACTTCTAGGGACGATTGCAGTTATGTCCCAAGTCGCATGGCCAGTTCTCATCATCTTTGTTCCCACTGTAGCAGCTTGCATTTGGTATCAGGTATATATTTTCAAGTGTTCCAACTTCAGATATGTTTATGTTTTCTTATGTTGTCCATCCCTCAGCAATACTACAAAGCTACTGCTCGAGAACTCTCAAGGTTGAAGGGGATTTGCAGAGCTCCTATAATCCAACATTTCGCAGAGTCGATGTCAGGATCAGTCTCGATTAGGAGCTTTGACAAGGAAAAGGAGTTTGAGAACACTAACTATAATCTAACAAATGATGTGTCTCGACTCGAGTTACATAGTGCAGGTGCAATTGAATGGCTTGGCTTTCGCCTTCAGATGTTGTCGACACTTGCATTTGCATTCTCTCTGATATTTCTTATCTGCATACCTAAAGATGCAATCGACTCTGGTACTTGCTTCATTCAATCATCTTATAACTTTGTCACCTGGAAAATGCATCTTAAATGCTTGCTTCTATCTCCTCTAGGTATTGCTGGTGTTGCAGTCAAATATGGACTTAGCTTGAATATCACACAAACATCACTCATCTGGGTTTTGTGTGAGGTTGAAGATAGAATTATTTCTGTCGAGAGAATCCTACAGTATACGGCTATTCCTAGCGAACCACCTCTCAAAATAGATGAAAGTAGACCTGATCATAGCTGGCCATCGAAGGGGGAAATAGAGCTTCATGACTTGCAGGTAAACTTGGCCTTCTTATTATCTCTACGGATTCTCTTGTTTACTGTGAGGAAAGAGATGGAAACAGTCATCATGTGGAATTTAACTTTATGTAATGGCTATTGAGTATCAATCTCCATTGCCCATTGTTCGTTGTTGGAGAAAATTTAACTATCCAACATAGGTTAATAATGTTGGATGTACGGCTCAAGTATAGATAGTATCAATAGAAGGAAAATGTGCATGATTTTTAGAATTAAGTGGTGAAAGTTAAAGGATGAGAAGCAAGACATATTTAAGGAGAGAGTAAAAGTACAGGTATTAAGAGAAATATATGATGACTCGAATATGATATAAGATAAGATGATATCAAAGTTGAAAATAGTAGCCAAGACCAATTTAACTTAACTTAGGTAATTTAAGTAGCTCACATGAGTATAGAAATTTAAATTTTTATCATATAATTCAAATTTCAGAAGTAGAGTAAACTTTCCAATAGAGGTATGGAAGTATCTTGAGAAATAAGGTATTCAATGACTTGCAAAGTTATTCAATCTCATATTGAAAATTAAAAAAATGTCTGATTAGTGGAGGGCAAGTACTCTAATTCCCTTATATAAAAATAAAGGAGACGTATAAAATTGTGCAAACTATGAGGGTATTAAACTAATAAATCATACTATGAAATTTTAGGAAAGAGTAATAAAAAGAAGACAAAGGAGACCACAGTGACCGAAAATCAATTTGGATTTATGTCTAGAAAATCGACAATAGAAGTTATATATCTTCTCAGGTAATTAATTGAAAGTATCAGAAATAGAAACAAGACTTACATATGATATTTGTTGACTTAGAAAAAGTTTATGATAGAGCCCAAGGAAAATTATATGGAAAATTCTAAAAAAGAGAGGAGTTAGCATAACGTATATTGAATAATTAATTAAGGATATAAATGAGAATGTAATGACAAGAGTGAAGATTTCAGGCGGATTAATTGAAATGTTTCCTTTAAAGATAGGATAACATCAAAGATCAACTCTAAATCCTTATCTTTTTATACTAATCATGGATGAACTCGTTAGACGCATCCACGATATACTACTGCAGTATATATTGTTTACAAATGATATTGTTTTGATAGATGAGATACGTTAAAGAGTAAATGTTAAATTTAAATATTGACAGGAAACGCTAGAAGTGAAAAGTTTTAGACTTAGTAGAGTAAAGACTGAATATATGAAATTTAAATTTAGCAATAGTAGACATAATAAAATAATTGTTAAGATATGAGATGACGAGTTGTCTGATATTGACAGTTTTAAATATTTAGGATCAATTTTACAAAATGATGGAGGAATTGAAAGAGATATTTTACATAGAAATAGAGAAGAGCATCAGATGTTCTTTATGATCGTAAAGTACCTCTAAAACTTTAAAAAAAAATTCAAAATAGTGATTAGACATATTATGCTATATGGAGTTGAATGTTGGACTATAACTCAAGCACATAAGCAAAAGATGCGAGTTGCAGAAATAAGGATGTTAAGATGGATGTGCGGATATATAAGGATGAACAAGATAATTAAGAAATGAAAATATTCAAGAGAAAGTCAGAGTTGCACCTATTGAAAGAAATCTCCAGGAAACACGTTTAAAATAGTACAAATATGTACGTAAACGACCAATAGATGTTCCAGTTAGACAATATGAAACTATAACAAATATGCACATCAAACGAAAAAGAGAAAGATAAAAAAATTTTGATTAACAATAATAAAATAAGATAAAATTTATTTAAATATAAATGATAATATGGTAAGAAATAAAGCTTAATAACGTAGAAAGATCCATATAACCGATCTCATCTAATGGGATAAGAGGCTTAGTTGTTGTTGTATTGCCCATTGTCTTCATTCTATTGTCGCTTTTGATGAATACTATGTTGGAAATTTGAATGGAAAGGTAGTGGAAGAAGGAAACTCCTTTGTGAATGGGAATATAGTCCCACATTGGGAGTTTCAAGGCCTAGTTGTTGGTTTATATTGTGTCACAAGCATTGATGTTGTGAACAAATGCAAGGAGAGAGGCTCTCTCTCACGCGTGGGTGCGCAGGGGGGGTGCAAATCCAGGGCCCGGATTGCACTACCCGCAAGGTAATTTATGTGCGAGCGTGACCTGCGCACGTCGAATGTCAGACCGGTCAGGGCAAAATTTGCCCAAGCGAATGAACCAACATTTTGCCACTTGATAATGTTTTCTTTTGCTCAAATGAACGTTCATGCATAAATACAATTTAGTCATGCATGAACGTTATGCATATTGAATGCATAAACGTTTATTGCATGAATGCAGGTTAATGGCATGAATGCAAACGTATACGGAGAAACTCTATATAAGAGTCCAAATCTTGAGCGAAGAGGAGTATCCAGAAAATCCACCTTTTACTCGATCTTCTGTGATAGCGTTCGGGTACTCTCTCAGTTCGCCACGATCTGCCTGTGCTTGGCAGTCAGCACGGTTCTGTCGTTGTATCCTGGGAAACAGACGTCCGTCGTGACCTCTAAGCACCGTCGGAGAGGACGAATCTGTTTTAAGGAAACTGCGTTGAACGCAGGCCTCGACATCATCCTCTCGGCGACTCGGCCACTCGGCGTCTCGGCATTCAGCCGACTCAGCTCTCTGCTCTCGGCCGACTCAGCACTCGGCGTCTCGGCCGACTCGGCACTCGGCCATCTCGGCGTCTCGGCATCTCGGTGTCTCGGCCGACTCGGCCATCTCTGCGTCTCGGCATCTCGGTGTCTTGGCCGACTCGGCTCTCGGCGTCTCGGCCGACTCGGCACTCGGCATCTCGGTGTCTCGGCCGACTCGACTCTCGGCGTCTCGGCCGACTCGCCATTCGGCCAACTTGGCGTCTCGGCAGACTCGGCACTCGGTATCTCGGCTTCTCGGCCGACTCGACTCTCGGCGTCTCGGCCG
>JBBMKF010000007.1:5449504-5476494 GCA_037834155.1 Curcuma caesia | reverse complement strand
ATGTAGGGAAAGCTTCAAATCCGCAGTCATCACCAGATTTATAAAACCATTGGAAGAATCCCCACAAGAAGCTGAAGCTAAAGAATTTTCCTAGCGTCCTCACTTGCTTCCTGAAGGTTTAATGGACAAGATCATTAGATTCTCATTACTGAAAAGGTAAGAGAGAAAAGACTTGGATGTTCTTGAGATATCTACTTGGCCAAGTTTTCGCCCTGAGGAGTATGGAAGCCATTGATAAGGTATGCTGTTGCAGTGCCACTCGGATAGATCAGCTTGTAGTCGATGATCATTATCTACATAGAACAATGAAAACATTGCTAAAACTTGAAGAGGTTGCAAAGTAGGCCATTGTTGGATTCTACTTACCTTTCTGAGGGGCACGAGAGAAAACAATCCTACAAAACTGACAACAAACATAAACGCGATCATCCATCCTAATTTTGGGTCCTTGATATTCTGTGGATTATTTGCTTCTGTTGCTTGGCGTGCGATTGTCGAACTCATCCCGAAAAGGTAACTGCCAAAACCACCTGTTCATAAAGTTTTAAAATTACTGTCATACTGAAGAGATATCTGTGTTCGAATTTGAAACTAAAAAAAAGGGGGGAAATAGTTATATTTTCCTGGGAAACAATCTGTACGAGGAAAAATTAATATTATTTTTATCTTGTTCGACAGGTAGCGCACCGCTGAAGGCGAGGCCGTAGGCAGCGACGACGCAGGTCTGGATGACGGTGTTCTCCTGGCGGGTGAAGGGGACGCGGAGGACGCCGGCGCGCTCCAACGCCTTGGTCCACACCTTGACGAAGAAGAAGCCGAGGAGGCCGGAGGCGACGTTGAGCGAAGGGATGATCCCCGTCGTCAGGTTCAGCTTCATCACGATCACGCTCAGCATCACCGACAGCCCCAAGCTCACCACCAGGGCGCGGACCGTCACCTGCTCCCGCCACGCCGGCACCCTCACCCCATCGAAAACCCGCTCCACTGACAGCGCCGGAGCGCCTTCCTCCTCCTCCGCCTTCACCTCCGTGTCCGTCTTCTCCATCTCCTTTCGACGGCTTATACCGGCGATGGAGCAGCAGAGCAGAGTGTCGTTATTTATAGAGCAATTTTAATAATTTAAAAAAATATATATAGAGAGAGAAGATATTTCAATGGAATTTGTTCACTTCACTCAACTCTCTTGATCCATTTGCATATTCCATTTTAATTAGAATTTTGATTCTCTTTAACTTATAATATTTTTTTAAAAAATAAAGTTCAATAGGATTAAAGAATAGGTAGGAGTAGGAAGAGTAAAATATTTCATATATTAAGCCCATTTTTTAATTAATTATAGCTTCAAGGAGTGATTCCATTGACTTATAACGAGTCAAGCTAGATGTAGCAACTTGATAGGACAATATCAATTCATTCAAATCACATAATTTTGCAATTTTAATTAACTCTTTTGTTGCCTACTGACAAAGAAAATTATCCTCAAGTTCTTGATCATGATATGACGTGTCGTGTTACAATTGGATATGGCACGCTACATTTCTTCCTGAGTAATCCAAAATCCACACCCTGAAACAAACGTTGCAAAATAATTTACTTGTCTATGGCTTGTTCAGGCAAGTCTAAACATTCAATAGCAAATTTCCACATCGATAAGATGACAAGCACTTTGGCATGATTCACATATATTTTCCAAGTTTTGATGTGGATTTTGATTCTTCCCTTAGATCATTGTCATTCTGATGCCCTGTAATTTTCTATTCCTTTATAATTAAATTGACTCCAATTTGACTTTAAAGGATGACAATAAGATAGGACAAATGGTAAGAATTATAATTCTATTTCGTATGCAATACGAACAGGCCGGTGGGGCACAAAGTGAAATGAGATGGAATGGACAAATATAAATTATATTAAAAATATATACCGAATGAAAGTTTTTTTAAAAAAAATTGTAATTTTATTAAAATTAATTTGAGATGAGGCATCCTAAGTCTTTCTAGAATAACCAATAAAAAATTTATTAAAAATAGTGTTCTAAAAACAAGATTTATCAAAAATGAGGTATTTTAGAATACCTCTCTCTTCTTCTTTCTCCTCCTCCTCACTTGGATTTGAACCCTTGATCACTCACATGTTGGATAGTTTTAACTACCAACTAGACCAAGGAATCCAAGTGACCGTTTTTCCAATGTAATTAATAATAAAGATAGAAATAATACATCCAACCGAATTATATGGATTAATTTTGATAAGAGTTAATTAATAGTTTGGGGAAAATATATTTTTTAAAAAATTATATAATATATAACATTAATTGAGAAATTATGTTATGAAGCAAATCTGTTAGTGTGAGTTCAAAAAATATATATATATTTTCACTTCTTTGCCTGTGTTAGGATCCATGCAGGAACAAGAACAGAGTAATGTAATTGAACCCTGCTAATTAATCCTTTAATAACAACAGATTAGATATTCTTTAGTATTAACCATAATATATATTCCTGAAACAGCCATTTAAATACTGCTGAAGGTTTTCATATTTAAAGCCTATTTTAATAACTAATTACAGCAATATTAGTTCCATGGAAATTCACAAGAATAAAAGAATACTAACTTGATATGATAATTAATATCCATTTATTCAAATCACCAAATTTTGTAATTTTAATTAATATTCAACCATGAAATGTTGTCTCTTTCTTTACTTGTCTATTGGCAAAGAAAATTATCTTCAAGTATCCTTCCTCCAAAATAAACGATGAAAAATAATCGACCTGTCCATGACTTGTTCATATTAGCGTAAACAGTCAATAGCAAATTTTCCACATTAATAAATTGACAAAAAGAACTTTGACATCATTCACTAATTTCCCAAGTTTTGATATGGATTTTGATCCTTATCTATCCTTTCAGAAAAATAAAGATACTTGAGGATTCATTTTCATTCACAATTTATGATAGCAAAAATAAAGACATTGATGCTGTTCTGATCAATACATCGTAGATGGTTCCAACACTGATTCAAGGATTGTCGACGTGCACGCTTTTGAGATGAAGTTACGGACGAAGAAGAAGAAACCTACAAAACATTCAAAAAGAGGGTTAGAATTGTACCGGGATATGTCCCGACAAGCCACTCCGACACTCAAGTTAGAGTTCGGTGTTAGGAAAGAGTTTAATGGCTTAGAGAAATTAGGGTAGATGTGTGCATACCTATACCCAAGGGCATGAGTTACATTTTTATAGTGGTTGATCTTCGAGATATTAGCATCCGTTTGAGAAATATTCTGTCATACTTGTTCTGTTCTAGAAAGATTCCGTCCGTTTATATATATTCGAAAATACGCTCCTACTTCTTTGGGAGAATCGGTTCTGTGTTCCCCAGTTTAGACAGGATGACCCTGTCTCCATATAAGGATCCCGTACTGGAGATTGACACCTAATGTAGGAAGTGTGTCAATACCGATTCGTGAGGTCGGCACGTAATGCAAGGAGAGTGCTCAGACCGAGTCATAAGGTCGACACGTAATGCAGAGAGCATGCCGAGACTGAGGTCTGAGGTCAGCATATGATGTAGGAAGCGTGCCCAGACCGAGTCATAAGGTCGGCACGTAATGCAGGGAGCGTGCCAAGATCGAGGTCTAAG
This sequence comes from Curcuma caesia, assembly GCA_037834155.1. NCBI lineage: Eukaryota > Viridiplantae > Streptophyta > Magnoliopsida > Zingiberales > Zingiberaceae > Curcuma > Curcuma caesia. The sequence goes on along the minus strand of JBBMKF010000007.1, from coordinate 5,472,848 downwards.
GCCGACACATGATATAGGAGGCATGCTGAAACTGGAGCAGGAGGTCGAGATATACTGTAGGAAGCATACTGAGACTGGAACAGGAGGTCGGCACATGCTACAGGAAGCATGCCAAGACTGAAGCAGGAGGTCGGCATCAGCTGTAGGAGTCATGCCAAGATTGGAGCAAGAGGTCAGTATGTGCTGCAGGAAGCATAGCGAGACTGGAGCAAAAGATCGGCATAAGCTGTAGGAGTCATGCCAAGACCGGAGCAGGAGGTTGGCATGTGCTGCAAGGAAGCATACCAAGACTGGAACAGGAGATCAGCACATGCTGTAGGAAGGATACTGAGACTGAAGCAGGAGGTCGACACGAGTTGTAAGAGTCATGCCAAGGCCGAAACAACAGGTCGGATTTTTAAGTTCATAAAGAAATAAAAGATTAAATTGATCATCATGCTTACCCCTACTTTCTTATATTTTTCTAAACTCATCCTTACAAAATATCCACGTCATTGTCAGAAACCCATACCGGATCAGATGCAATGTTATTTTAGAAGTTCTTCTAATTAAAGGTCATGTGCAATATTGGCCGACTTCATTTTTACAAGCAAAAGAGGAGCAGTATGACACACCACCATCTCAGTTTCTCTGGAGAAATGATGTTTATGCATAAACTCGACTATTATGCTTTATCAAAATGATAGGATTATTCAAGAGAGAGATCATAAAGCAACTTACAAACTATTATGAACTCAGAGTTGGAAAATTAAGGTATTGTGAAAAAAGGAACCTTGCAATATACGTAGACAGTAGAAAACTACAACTGAGACACTACATACAACATGGAACAATATTCAGGTAGCTAGGTGGTTTACCTTTCCCTCCCTAAAGATAACTTCCATTAGTGAAGCTAAACATATATCACTATCTGAATACATAAGAACTGGTGCCATAAGATGTTTAGAGATCATATCTAACAGATAAAGGTGGTGCTGTCCACCTGTTTCCAATTTACAACTATGGTGCTGGTTTAATAATAGTATCAAACCTTTCATTCATTTTTCTTGAGAGAAGCTTCATGCAAACAACCTTTCATTCGTTTTTCTTGAGAGAAACTTCATGCAAATTGGTGGCTTGACTTGGAGCAATGCAAGCACTGCCTGAGGCAGACTCCATACTCCATCACCACACATCAGACCAGATGCCACTGCAGGACCAAATGCTGCTGCTTGTGCCCTATCCATCCTTTGCCACACAAATAGTATCACAGTTCCTATAAACATGTCGATGGCAAAGGCTGCTCCAATGTAAAAGGGTATGGCCATTGCCATTGGAATTGGTATAAATCTGCCCACCTCCTTTGGAGACAAATCCCTTGCCAAGTTGATGAGAATAGCCAGTGCGAAAAATATGTAGCAGAGTGTGATGCAGTGCTTGGGTAGTGAGGAGACACCGTGGACGCCTAGAATTGCTATGTTTCGGTAAATGATGGGATAAGGTGTTGGATAATGACTGTTTGGAATGCCGATATCATCGAAGGCCTTATAGAAAAGCCAGAAAACACATGGAACGACCACACAACCCATGGCAGTACCAATGACTTGGCCCACGAACATAGATCTCGGAGAAGAAAGTGTTAAGTACCCTGTTTTGAAGTCTTGCATCAGATCAGAAGCAGTGGATACAATGCTCCGCACGACACCACAGGCAGCAAGGCCCCCAAGCACACCACCATGGTGGGCACCTGCCCAAGCCCCAAAGACAAAAATGGCAAGCTTTCCATAGGTTGAGGCCATGTTCCAATCTGTGAGGCCACACCCATAGGCATTGCAGAAAGCTAGTATTGGAGCTAAGGCGTAGGCAACCAAGATGAAGTACCACTTGAGTGGAGGAAAGATGTGAGGGAGTGTGATGATGGAAACTAAGGAAAGCATGCCATATCCCCCAATTGCCACCCACTTTGGGATTTGATCTTTGAGGAATACCTCAGTTCTCCTATCATCGTCATATGAAACGATTGGTTGTTTAGCCATATGGACTTCATGCAAGACAGGAAGGGTGCTTAAATGGACTTTTTGTGAATCAGAAACTACAGCTTGCACTGATTTGGTCAGGACCTTGAGTACTCTATAAAGGCCATCACCAAGAATCATGGAGATAGCTATGAAAACCTGAATGATGATGAACACAAGATAAAACTAGGAAATGCTAGGTTTTTTTAGTTGAAACAATAGTAGCAACAAGGATTTACCCTGTATCCCTGAATTCCCTGTAGAGATTTTTGCTCAAGATCTTCTGAAAACCAGTTACCCTTTTGATTATTAATGAGAGGCCACATGATTCCCCACGAAAGAATGGCTCCTATGAGAAGTGATACATTCACAATATGTGGGCAGATCATTCCGGCTCCCACATACATAGCCGAAAAGTCAAAGTTAAACCTGAAAAATTAGTTCATCAACTATAAAAGCTCAAATTTTTTAAGAATTGTGAAACCAAATTTAGGCTACACCCATTACTTGTTCTCATACGCTTTAAGTCCAAATGTAGGGAAAGCTTCAAATCCGCAGTCATCACCAGATTTATAAAACCATTGGAAGAATCCCCACAAGAAGCTGAAGAGAAAAAATTTTCCTAGTGTCTTCACTTGCTTCCTGAAGGTTCAATGGAGAAGATCATTACATTCTCACTACTGGAAAGGTGAAAGAGAGAAAAGGTTTGAATGTTCTTGAGATAGTTACTTGGCTAAGTTTTCACCCGGAGGAGTATGGAAGCCATTGATAAGGTATGCAGTTGCAGTGCCACTCGGATAGATCAGCTTGTAGTCGATGATCATTATCTATAGAGAACAAGAAATAAGAATTCCTACCTAACAATGAAAACATTACCAAAACTTGAAGAGGTTGCAGAAGGGCCACTGACAGAACAATCAGTAGGCTATTGTTTGATTCTACTTACCTTTCTGAGGGGCACGATAGAAAACAATCCTACAAAACTGATGACAAACATAAACGTGATCATCCATCCTAATTTCGGGTCCTTGATATTCTGTGGATCATTTGCTTCTAATGTTTGGCCTGCGATTTTCGAACTCATTCCGAGGAGGTAATTGCCATAACCACCTGTTCACAAAGTGTTAAAATTACTGTCATACTGAAGAAATTATTTTATCTTTTTTGACATAAAAGGATTAAAAGGAAAAGCAATAAAGATCGTAAACCTGGAGATTAAAAGACCAAACAACGAAAAAATATATTGGAAAGTAGCGCACCGCTGAAGGCGAGGCCGTAGGCAGCGACCACGCAGGTTTGGATGACGGTATTCTCCTGGCGAGTGAAGGGGACGCGGAGGACGCCGGCGTGCTCCAACGCCTTGGTCCACACCTTGATGAAGAAGAAGCCGAGGAGGCCGGCGGCGACGTTGAGCGTAGGGATGATCCCCGTTGTCAGTTCCAGCTTCATCACGATCACGCTCAGTATCACCGACAGCCCGAAGCTCACCACCAGGGCGCGAACCGTCACCTGCTCCCGCCATGGAGGCACCCGCATCTCATCGAAAACCCGCTCCACCTCAGGCGCTTCCTCCTCTTCCTTCTTCTTCACCTCCATCTCCTTTTAACGGCTTGTACCGGCAATAGAGCAGGAGAGCATAGTGCTGTTATTTATACAGCAATTCATCAAATTAATTGATTTGATCAATTATTATAATGAATTCTAATAAAAAAAATGATATCTCCGGGGCAATGGTGCAACGGTAGGACATCCGAATTGTAACCTAAGGTTCCGCAGTTCGATACCACGGAAAATGCCCAGCATCCTTTGATTGCGTTCGAGAAAAATTATTACAAATACGAATCACCAAATTTTGTAATTTTAATTAATATTCAACCGTGAAATGCTGTCTCTTTCTTTTTTTGTCTATTGACAAAGAAAATTATCTTCAAGTATCCATGCTCCAAAATAAACGATGAAAAATAATTTACCTGTCCATGACTTGGTCATATTGACTTAAACAGTCAATAGCAAATTTTCCACATTAAAAAATTGACAACAAGAACTTTGCCACCGTTCACTTATTTTCCAAGTTTTGATATGGATTTTGATCCTTATCTATCCCTTCAGAAAAATAAAGATACCTGAGGATTCATTTTCATTCACAATTTTTGATAGATAAAATAAAGAAATCGATGCAATGTTATTTTATAAGTTCTTCTAATTAAAGCTCATGTGCATAAAACGACCAGCGTGATCACACCACCATCTCAGCTTCTCTGGAGTCGGTCGGTATCCCGATATCCAGCCTCATGGTTGGCTTATAACAATCCGGCACCGCCGCGCCTCCTTTGGCGCAGAGCTCCACGACCGCCGGCGCCTGCCCGTAGAAGTGCCTCAGATCCCACTGCAGCTCCGAGGCGGTCGCCGGAACATGCCACACGTACTTGGGCGGGATCAGATCGTCTAGCACCGCTGCTTGCCAGCCATGCTGGCCGTTGCGCTGCTGGTGCTTGTGTGCTCCGCAGTTCTGCGCTTTGTGCCCGCTCGGCCCGACGTGGACCTCCGGGCAGTACCCGCACACTCTCACCGGATATTTCCTCATCAATTTGGCCACGCCCCCGCGCAGAGTCTCCCACGCCGTGAGCGTTTCTTCGGACAATGCCGCAGTCTCCTCGACGTTGGCTGGTGGAGTGATCTCGGAGTCAGGGATTTCATCCAAGATGGGTGTCATCAGCTTGCTAGGTTCAGGTTCAGGCAAGTCGTCCTCGTCTGCATCAATGATTTCGTTGCGTCCCAGACGAATTACGGGCTTCCTCCGTCTCTTGGTCGATAGGCCTGGCAGATCGACGCCGGCCTGGACACAGAGCTCGACTACAGCCGGGACGCGAGCAATGGCGAACCTCTCCTGGTGCGTTATCCGCCTCCCAAGGCGATCGTGGAGATGGTAGGAGTCCATGGGCACAAACACGTCTTCCACCTTTGCCGTCCCCCACGCGTGAAGGCCGTAGCGGTGATTTGCTCGCAAGCCTCGGCATGATTTGAAAGGATGCCCGACTGATCCCACATGAACTTCGTTGCAATACCTGCACCATTTGTCAATCATCATCTTCAATCTTCGTAGCCTTGAAGTGCAATTTATATAGAAATTGGAAAGTATGAAAGAAATGGCAGAGAAAGTTACTTGCATGCGAGAACTGGTATCACTTTCATAAGCCTTTTCAGATTGTTTATCAGCAAGACCCTTGCATTCATGACTTCATACGCAACAGGGATCAAACTTTTAACCAGCATTCCGTTTCGCGGCGGTGTCGGTCGCCTGGGCTTTCCTTTCATTCTCTTCAGCCTCTCTCTTGCTGCGCGCCTTAATTCCAAGATGGGGATTGGAAACGGTTTCTTTTCCTTTGTAGAGTAGTACCGAGGAAGATCAGCATTTTGTGGATACTGCTGCCTTGATTCCTCTGTGGGAACTGAAGTTGGTTTCTGTTTCCTTTTCGAGTAGTTCTGAGGTAGATGGGGACTTCGTGGCTGATGCTGTCTTCTGAGTTCTGGAGATGGTTTCTTTTCCTCTCTCGAGTAATTCTGTGAAAGAACAGCACTTTGAGGATAGTTGCATCGAGCGATCGATACACTTCCACAGACATGAACAGAGTTTTGTGGTTCAGTTTTGCACCATCTTCAAAGTTGATTAGCATCACAAACGCATAAAGCTACATCAGTTATTGTTAGAAGATGATCATATAATGACGAAAGTAAAAGTTCCAAAGGATCATTTTCAATCACCTGGAATTAACTGAAGTGCAAAAACTGGCCCTCAAAATCATCTCCTATCTGCTCTTTTTGGCTGCGATGCAATTCGAAACACACAAGATTTAGACTTTTGTTCAAAATTAGAAGATATTATGAATTTCACACCCAGTATGCATGTGATCATAGAGATTCAAAAAGGAAAAAATAAATAAAAAAACAACCATGATTACAAGTCATTCATGTTAGATCATGATCCTGTTTTGCGGCATTATAAATATATATAAATTGGCACTTCCCTAGTTGCTTGAGTTTTTGGGACAATTTCACAAACCTTCAGATGGTAGGGAACATGGTTTGCAGAAAGCAGTATCCATATCAGGATCGAACCAGTAAAAATCCTCATAACTGACCATAACCAGATCCACAGATAACAAAGAATAAATTTGATTAATCTGTATTAACTCTAATCTTTAAATATGCATACTTGTCAAGTAAAAGAAAGGAAAGCAAACAAACAAGATGAGCAATCGTGTTCACAAGAATAGATCTTTCTGTAAATACTTTACAGAAGAATGGATATGGGGACATAAAAGAGTAATAGAACTTTCACACAACCTTTTCCCCTAATGACTCAGGATCAAACAAATAAAGAGGAAATTTCCAAGAAAATTTCCTTAGGCATCATATACACCATTTGTTTTATGCAACAAGCAGAAGATATAAATTATCAATCCAAAATTCTACTATCATTAGTAAGTTTTTGCCTAGGGATTAAACTTACACACTTTCTGCATCAATCCATTCAATCCTCCAAACTTTCCTCATTGACCTATCAGTTGCTCTAATTTCAACTGCAAAAGGATTATCCCCCATGTCCAAGCATACCAAGAGCATAGGGAAGCAGGAACTGTCCCGGACATCAAGGCAGTCTTTTAGAATCATATTTCCATCTCAACCGACCATGAGATCGAAATATAAATTCGAAAGAAACAAAAAACCCTTGATCTCCCAATGCCTAGCAATGGTTTCCCTTCCAGATGCCCACCAAATCTCACGAAAGACACGAACGAGTACATGAAGTAGCCAATAAATTATGGGAAGTTTCATTCATCAAAAACCGCACTTTCTATTGGATCATCAACCCCAAAAGCTTCTGAACGAAATTAGGGCTTGCGATGTCCAAATCACAAGAAGGATTTCTCTAAAGGGAAACTAAACAGGACGACGAGGAGAAAAAGCGGACCTGCCTCTACCAGTGCAATGGTTGAATCGGCGCGGTTGAAGGCTGCGGCGGCGGCGGCGGCGCGGCGGAGTATTGATTGGACGGAGGGAAAGGAGCACCGAAACAGTCGGATTGGTGAAGTCTGAGTGTGAGGTGGTGGTGAAGTGAAGCCGATAACACCAAATCCACCCCACCCGAACATATACATCCAAAAATCCGATCCGACCCGACCCGATTCATCCGTTCTCCAAAGAAAAAGAAAAAAAAGATCTTTTTTTTTTGCCATTGATCTTCCAGTTGCAATCCAAAGGAATCCTGCAAGCATTTGTCTATGGGATCTATCACTAGGTGCTCCAAAAGCAAGGGAATCCAAACTGCTCATCTGAGAGTAAAGAGTACATGTAGAAGTACCAGCCACAGCAAGTTTCCTTGATTGTTGCAAAATAATAACAAAGATAATACTTGGCACTGATAGAACTCAAACAACTTTTCTCCACAGCCAAGTGATATTTCATAATTTCTAGCATTTTAAGATTGATTCTAATTTTTGGGCTAAAGACGGAATCCTACATCACAACTGATGCTAAATATCCAAGAAATTAGGAAGAGGTTTCCCCTTGAATGCAAAGAAATGCCAACAACTTGTGTCCAATTTGCACAAAAGCTTCAAGGTAAGCGAGCATGACCTTATGACCAGTGTTTCAAAAACTAAACCACATGGTTGAACCGGCATGGATCGGTATTAGACCGTTCAAGTGGAAACATACACTGCCAATCAACAAAACTGGCCTGTGGATCCAAGTTCAACCCGGTTAAACTGAACCAATTTTTAAGCCACTGGCATGTTTAGGCCTCTGTACTTTGAGTTCGACAAACTGTATCATCAAAACATTCAACCCAGGAGTTTGCTTCTCAATACAAGGCATTCTTAGCAACATCCGTTCACCAAAACAACAAAGAAACAAGTTTTTTACTTTTCTCTTTGCGAACAAAAGGATTATTCCAGGTAACCGCCATCAGTTTGTCGGTGAATTGACCAAGCTTGACCAACTCATCCACAGGTGAACCTACATCAATGAAGAGTATTAGTCGACAAAACATGATGGCATACAACAAACATTTAACCATATGTGTAACACGATAGTTGGCAGATAATTCCTCAAGTACAAGCCAGTTCTCTGCTTATACATGAAAATGAATGGATAGTGAACTAAAATGAAATGTGTGAACTGAACTCAAATTGTGGAAAACCAAACTGTTTAAGAACATAAAATTGGCAAACAAGAGCTTCTAATCCTGAAAACCAATGAATCAAGAAATTGATGAAAAGAAATATAGATAGAATAAATTGGGAAGCAAATGAGTATCACAGATGTATGGGTAAGGAAATAAAAACTAATACAGATTACAATCAGAAATTTATAGAGAAAATGTCTCTTAATGCAGCATAAGAGATAAATATGTATACAAGCACAAAAATATATATCAAGAAACTCAGGGCATGCTTCGTGTTTCAAAGATGGTTTAAGTGGGCTAAAGTACAAACTGTAGTCTTAGAATCAGATTTGTTAAGAAAATTCTGTGCCTAAGCATTATGCAATTCGACTTCCATGCATAGTAATAAAATGACAATATATATAGAGGTGTTACGTACTGAGTGGTATCAGAATATGTCATCGACCATAGGTTCCACAGATGAAGAAAGTGGTTCCAGACTTGCTGCAGACAAGAGAAACCACCCAACTCCTATGGTCATCTTGGAGAAGAGAATGCCATAGAATAAAGAGTGTGTTTGCCTTCAACTATCTATGAAATGTCTATAGATATGATGTTTGCAAGTAGTCTCCCAACATTCTCTTTGACTGCCTAACTTCCATCGAGCTATGGTAGTTAAATATTGCCGTGAGCTTCAATTGTGTAACAGTATTGCTTGTGCCAACTGTGTTGTCAATTTGTGGGGTTAACACTGTTGTATAAAGGAGTTGTGGCATTGAAAGTCAAAGGAATGTGATAAACAGGAGAATCAATAGACACAGATGATGGCTCAGTTCCCTATTGAAAATGGGTCTACTATTTAATTAAGTTGGCCAATCAAGAAAATAAGCATTGCACCATTTTTTCTCAAATAGCATGAAATTCTTTGAAGCAATTTTGAGAAAGTGGTTTGAGAACATGCATACAAGAACTTGATCTAATATGCTGTACTCTTTTTAGACCACAATATGGATCAACATGTAGTTCATTATTTTCCTTACTCAATACAAACACTGTTTGACGATGATGATGAATGCAACAAAAAAAATCTAATAATCTATAAAGCAATTAAGATGAGTAGACATGAAATTCATTTGAGACTTGAATATCATGAATCTATCATCCAACAAGGAATATTGTTGATGTCATTAACAAGATAAAAGAATAGATAGTGGACATGAGAGAAACTTCTAGAATCTTGTGTGATCTAGGTGTGCTTCTTAGGCCTAAAAGAATTCTAAGACTGGTATAACATGCAATACTTTATGAATTAGAAATTTAGACTGATAGGAAACAACACAGATGCCAACGCAACAGATAAAAAAGCTAAGATGGATTTGTGATATTACTAAGAATAGATAAGATAAAAAAATATTATCAACAGGAGAAATTAGGTGTATTTCAAATAAATCATGAGATCAGTACAAATTGTGTTCAAATGGTGTCGACACATTCCATGGAATCCAAGTGATTCACTAGTTAGATAAATTGAATCGACTAGAATTGTGTGTGATCTAGGTGTGCCTCTTAGGCCTTAAAAAGGACTATGGTATAACATGCAATACTTAACAAATTAGAATTTTAATTTGTCAGGAAAGAACACAGAAGTTAGTGTAACAAAGCCAAACAAAAAAACTAAGATGGATTTGTAAGGTTAATAAGAAAAGATAAAATAAATATATTATTAACTGGAGAAATTATGTGCAATTCCAAAAGGTAATAAGATGAGTAGAAATTATGTTCAAATGGTGTGAACACATTCAAAGAAGGATCAAGAATTCCCTAGTAAGACAAATTTAATCGATTAGAATTGAAAGTATAAAAGGGTATAGGAATGGCAAAGAAAATTCTAGATAATATAATAAAAATAATTTGACTGATTACATAGTTGTACATAGAGATCGATGGAGGAATAAGAACAATGTAACCAATCAAAATAGTTTAGACAAAGACTACTTTATGATAATGATAAATGAAATATTTCTCATAACACCATGTACCTTTTAAATATGCTAAGAAACTACCTTAGCATATTCAAATGAATGAGGATAGAGGGATAAAGAACTCAGATCAATATGGTGACAAGTTCGGTATTCATAAATAACTAGAAAAAATACATTTATAAGAACATTGATTGCAATCTCACTTTATCCATCAATTGTGATCCAAATGCAAATGGGAACTTGAGCTGAGCATAGATATATTTTTGTGTTTTCCACGAGTAACTAACAAAATTAACATTCCTATCTGCCACATTAGACAAAGGTAGATATGCAACCTAACAATCTCCTTAGAAATAGTTTAACTAATAAATTCACCATCTAGAATTTTCCAAAAAAGTAATTTTGGAATATCAATATAGAATCTAAGTATAAGAAATTGGGACTTGTTAGTGATCTTATTGATGGTATGAATGAAGAAGCATACTTCTAATTAATCAATCTTTTTTCAGGATTAACACTTAATAGTGTAAGAACAAACCATGGAGTCAAGCATTCCCCTGCAAAGTATGTCTGCAAAAGTCAGTAAAAATATGGCAACAATTTTTGCTTGTGGAATAAACAATGTGGCAGGAATTAAATTTATTAGAAGGCTTAAATCAGTAATTTATTGTATCTTTTCTGGGTAGCAGCCAACCTCAAAAAGTTGGAACAATCTCAGTTTCATGACTGGCAGCTTCAATGGCGTAGCAGGTTTGTTTAGTACGTTTTTCTTAATTAGTGGATAATCATTTACCTAATGTAATGTATCAGATAATTTTATGCTGATTATGAATTAATTTCTTTTGAATTCTCCCTCTTTCCCTACTCCTTAGCACAAAGATCTTCAGGAACAATTTTGACTCAGCAGGAGGTGCCAAAAAGATTTTTCCTTCTGAAGATAATTGCCAAGTTCATCATCATCAGTTAATGGAATCAGTAATTCTTCAAGCATAATATTAAGTAGTGAATAACTACAACATTGATAAATTCCTACTCAATTAACTATAGTAGTCTTTCCTTCAGCTGGACATCATGCAGATTGCTATCTAATATCAGATTGCTCCAGAATATTTCAACCAAAATTTTCCACATACCAAGAAGATAAAAGAATTACTAATTATACTCTCAGAATTCAAAAATAATGTCTCGTTTGACAATCACAATCACCAGAAGAAAGAGATTGTGTTAAAAAAAAATTATCAACCTAAGAAAAGTAACTAAACTGCTAATGCCAATTAGATGACTTGTCAAGGAAATGCTTTCACTATGGATATGAGAAATCCAGCCTCCATAATTCAAGCATTTTTTTTTGGATAAAGGAAAAGATTATCAAAATTAAAATACATTTTTAGCAAATGAGTTAATTAGGATACCATAAAACCACAAAGCTCCATATTTGGATAAGAAACGACAAGGCAATCTAGAACAGAGAGATTCCATATTATAGTATCCCAAAAGGAAACTATTAACCTAACTTTTTTCATCCATGTATGCTTGTATTAATTAGGATGATAATGCTTCAAAATGTTGACATGCAAAATCAAATACCATAGTTTTTGGGAAGGAGTTATCCCAAGCTCTGGAAAAACATATATGTGGTCGCACAGCAACTCGTACTATTTACGTGGGAAAAAAACATATTTGATACCAGGTAATGGACCCACTACTAGGATATTTGACAAATATAAATGTATCACAGAAAGGGAAAAATTAAACAAAATACGAAGTAGTAAAGAACCATACTTTCCATTATTCATCAGTGCCGAATGCAGGATCCTCGAAGTCAGTCGCTCCTCCACTCGCTGAGGAATTTCCTTCTACTTCTCCAGAAACAGTTCGAGGCGCCTTATAATGCTCATAATCAGGGTCATCCGTCGGCAACTCATAACGGCAAACAGGGCAGGAGTTGTGGAGCTCCAGCCATGGGAGGATGCAATCCTTGTGGTAGACGTGGCTACACGGCATCTTCTTCGCCACGGTGCCCATCTGGAACGTGTCCATGCAAACCGAGCACTGGGCCTCATCAATCGGCAACAGCCCTTCCGTAACCACGACGTCCAGGAGCGACTCCACTGCGGCCTTCGACGCCGGCGGCGTCCCGTATCTGTTGGGATCGTTCTCAGCCAATTGCTGTATCAGCTGCTCGAGCCCCGGGCCGACGAAGTAGTCGCCGACGTTCCCGAGAAGGTGGCGACCTCCGCCGCCGGATCCAGCGAAGGATAAACTCTGGATGATGTCGCGGAGGGCGGCGAAGGGGGCCGACGAGTCGTCGATGGACGTCGCGAAGTCGATGATGGAGGAGAATAGGGAAGGGATGGAGTCGAAGACATCGGATTCGTCGTAGGTGAAGTGCAAGTCGGGATCGGGGAGGGGGTCGGGGCTAGGGTTGGATCCCAGGAGGTCGAGCTCTTCGACGAACTCGCCGTGGCAGTGGGCGCAGGCCAGGCCACTTCCGACGAAGGTGAAGGTCCGGTTGCACTGGTGGCAGAAATAGCGCTTCTCGGCGGCGGAGCCGGTGCTTCCGGCGGAGGACATCTAGGCGCTGCAATTCTGGCGATCGATTTTTTAGGGTCCAGAAAAAGAACGAAAAATATAAACCGGGATAAACAAACAAGGTAAATACTCATATTGGCCCCTACAAATCAAAGATTTCGGAATTCGGACTCTTTATCACATGACATCAAAATACACCGGCCAGGCGGCCAGGTTCATTGTCCCAAAATATTTTCTTTTCTTTTCCACCCATCAATTTATTAATAAAACAAAATATGTGCATGTATTAATTGGAAACAAAATAGGTACAAACCAATTTATTCTACAGACTTTGTTTTCCACCAGATTCCTGGCTCTAAGATATCCACAATTTGTATAGGACAATTAAACAATCCATATGCACAAGGCATGAATCATATAGACATCCTCCTTGATACTGATTTAAAGATGGCATTACAGAGAACAAATGAGGACAACCACATACGAAATTTTCACTGAGGTCTGTAGTAGCTTCCTTGATTCGGTGGAGGATAAGGAGATGGCGTTGTATATGGTGGTGGAGGAGCTGGACTCGCCTGCTGCTGAGGCAGATAGTAAGATCCGCGCCACCCAGGGTATGCATAAGATGTATAGAGATGAGAATAACCAGGTTGCTCGACATGCGGTGGAGCACTCTGAGGAGCAGATTGTGGATGACTATTGGACTGCCTCTGGAGATTCTCAACCATTTCTCGGCACTGAATGTTTCTGGTCATCACGAAATCGCTGCATTGCTGTTTTATATTTGTTACTGCATCCTGTCAAAGGAACACATTGAAGATTGCTTCAGTTGTGGCGAGACAATAAAATGCAGAAAGCTGGCTCATCAGGCACTTAAGGTTAATGCATCAGTAATAGAAGTTAGTAGTCGTCCAGTAAATGAGTTTTTTATGGTTAAATACTAGAATAAAAAGGACGCAAAAACGAGCAGATTTTACCACACCACAGAAAAGCACTTCAAGCTAGAGAGTGCTGAATAATGAGATAGTCCAAGACTACTCAAGTACCTGAAGAGTAACATAGAAGTTCAATCCCTCACTGATATTCTCCTTGATTTCGTGATATTTTGCTATTGCAGTAGAGATCTGTTTAAAGCTCTTCTCACGAGAAGCTGTTGAAGCATAGCATTTTAACCCAATGTAAGAAAGTTTATCATGGAACAATTTTTATTCGTAGTAAGATATATGGTAGAGTTCATCTTAGAAAAAGAACAATCTGATATACTTAACACAATCTCATTTGAAAAGCAAGTAACGTTAAAGGGTAAATACCTTTGTAGTCTTCGAGATTAAACACAGCAGAGAACTCATCATTTTGTGCCTGTATAAAGACGAGAAAGCAAACCATTCTAAGTTCTTCAAGCGATATGGAGAGAGAAAAAAAAACATGGTTGCAGTGAAACAAAGAATATTCCACGCACAGGTATCAAACATTAACATCAAGTCGCTCTATGGATAGTTCAATAGCTGATTTCAAGTCTGTATACCTGTATTTGAAGCAACAGTTGGTCCTGTTCCTCAATATTTTGAACAATTTCTTCACAAATCTGATCGTACTTAGATATCTCCTTCTTAAAGAGATCTTCTTGTGATCCAGTGCTTGCCATCATCTTTGGTAGTATATCATCCTAAAATCAAAGTCGTAGAAAACTGAAATGAAAAACACATTTGAAAAACAGTTTGTTTCATGCCAACTTTCTTAGTTCAATGCATTGTCATCTCCTATAAAATCAAGGAAACTAACTATAGGGAAACCAACCAGAGATCATGTTAATATGCTTCAAATAACAAGGCAGCATTTTGATCAGTTCTCTTTCATGACCATTGATATATAGAAGGAACTTCTCAGTAAAACCTCATCCCAATAACCAAAGGAATTAGGAGGCCTGTTTTAAATAGTATGCTGTGCTATTTAATTAGTGGGGTGATACCAAGCAACATGTTTTGCTTGCTTTCCTTGCTAGCAGGTTTAAGACTTTAAGATAACTGATGGGTTAAGTTAGTTATGTGCCCAGACTTGTGTTATGCCAAACAGCCGTCATTTTGGAATGATGGTCTATCCCTTATATGTTATCAGGCAATGTCAAAATTGTACTTGCCTATTTAGGAGCTAAGAGCTTAAGACCAAGCTAGGGAAGTAAGCGGCTTAAGTTTTGCACAAGATTAATTGGGTAATAGGAAGTGAATCATGATAAAGAAGTCACCCCTCTGGAAGAGAAAAAACATAAAACTTAAGCAACCACTATAAAAAGTAAAATTCAACTCAATTAAGTGGATAACTGAAACTATGAAAACATAGGCAAACACTTTTTCTTATCTTTATAAAAGTATGGGCTTTAGTTTTTATTTGTAAAAATATAAGTAAAAAAAAAACTTGAAGAAAATGCTCTCTTTAAGAGACACATTTCATCAAAAAACTATCAGCAGCAGCAGCTTCTTTCACAATGACAGTTGATGGGGGCAAATTTTAGCAGTTCAATTTTTTCATTTTCATTTTTTTTTCAGATTTCTCTCAATTTATTGTTTAGAATAGAATCTTCTGCACCTTCTCTATTTCTTTCAATATCACTCCTCCTGTCTCTTAATTATGTTGCCTTAGTCTCTCTCGACACTGTCTCAGGGATAACAACTCTCATACTTTTACCTACTCCTTTCTCTCAACTGTAGTTCTCACTCTTTTTGTTTCTACTATATACTTATTTACTACTATTTATTGGTTGAAATTGGTAATATGAACATAAATATTCATAGAATAAGACAGATTACCATCTTCAAGCATGAAGTTAAGGTAGCAGCTTTCCTAGAAGTTTTGGAAAATATACTTTCTGCATTCACATAATTATTCAAATAGTAGATTGCATTTTTTTTCTCTTGCTTGTGTCTTAGGTATTACATGATTGAGATGGAATTTCTGAAACACCCATCTAATATAAACCATTTTTTTACAAAAAGAGCTAGGCTTCATGAAATTTCCAGCTGGAGATAGAACTATAGTTTTCTTAGCCATGCACATAAAACAAATACTATAAATGGCATCTCTTATCTTGATAATAGTAAAGGCCTAACAAATGAAGGAAAGTTGAAGCAATACTAAAAGCTTCCAGTTAATATATCCGATGATGTTAATATCATCTATCAATGAAAAACAATGAACTTCAAAGAATTATAGAATGTTTACGACAATCAGTCTATATTTTAATTTGTGCTTTCACATCCTTTATTCTTTACGTGAAAGCAACATAAAGGCTTAAGTGTGTTTTATAACCCATAAAATATCAGTGCCTGACTTGACTGTAGCAAGATCCTAGATATTCGTGGTTTTGGACACCCTACTATTCATAACATTGGAAGAAGAATCACCTAGAGGTACTAGCATGAGTGTATGTAAGCATGATATATCGCATGCTATGTGAGAAAATTATCCAAATCAGACCAGGCTGGTAACAATACTGATATGCATTATGCAATTTTAGCCCTTGCAAACACGTAAAAATGTATCTAGATATGTAAAAAAAAGCTACCCAAAGTAACAAACATTAATTCTTTCAAAAGATTTGCTAAAATATTAGCTCATCATTGTGATATGATGAAATGGTGATAGTAATTTCCAGTTTCCACCACCTCCCTACTTGTCTACCTTCAAATGAATCTTTTCTAAAATCCTAGGAGAAACCACAGTAGGTGATGCACCAGGTAATATATGTCAAAGAGAATCTAAGTTAAAACCTCTGAAATATAATTCAAAAAGACAATGATTCACGAATCCAGCTGTCTGCCCATAGAATTAGATCAGGTGGGCACGTTATCAAGATATTAGATGAAAGATATACTAGAAACAAACAACACTAACCTTTCTCTTCATCTCTTTTAACATATCTTCCAGACCAGCCCTCTGAGCACCTAGATTCTCTATTTGCCTCTGATACAAAAATGAAATTCTTAGGCAAAATGTTGCTGTAACCAAAAGATAACAGAATAAATATACAGAATCTACAATTCTTCAACTTGCAAGCAGAACAGAATAATTACAAAAAGGGAAGCCAGGCAAGAATATGACAGGAAGCCATGAGTCTCAACTGTTTAGGGTGCACTATATGGAAAGTAAACTACCAATTTACATAATGTAAAACTATATTGCTTACTATAACAAGTTGTGTTAGTCAGTACTGTGTATTTAACCACCTAGGGTCAGCTATGTGAATTTTATCTTATAATTTAGTTACAATACGTCTATGCTATTAGAATTAATACAAGGTCAATTAGGGACCCTTTGGTCGCTTATTTATTAGAATGCCTAACAATGTGAATTGTAGGTTGATGCAAATACTACGAATACAAGTTATAGTTAGGTTGTTTAGTTGTTTGAAAATGCATAAGCTATTTACAATAGTACGTTTTATATCCTATAAGTGCAAGTTCATTACAATAGGTATTTGTACAAGCTAAAATCACTTTGCAAATAAACAATATGTGATATTGAACACATTTTACTTCCTATACTTAGACTATCTTGGTTTAATTTAATATAGCATCTATACCATTATGATAGAATAATTAGTTCATTGAAAATAAAGTGCAAAATATTTTTTTAAAAATATTCTATTATAATAGTTCTTATATGTTTTTCAAAAAGAAAAATCAAAAGCTCATTTCCATTATAATCACCCGCCTATATCCATCCTATGGATGATATCATTATGAATCCCTCCATGTTCATCCTTATTGTAGAATAATTGATCCAACATGTCTCAAATACTTGCAGAATTTTTTATCTAAATATTTCTTTGTGTTTTTCTTCTTTATTGAGGAACGTGCATTTAATATATTCATTCTTGATTCTTCTCAGATTAAAACCTATAGTTCATAAAGATTGTCTTCACAATTTAAGTTTTTAGTTTATTTTAACTAAACTCTTACTAATTAATAAATTAAAAAATAAAATACATTAAAGATATTATAGTTACAGAAAATTCATTAGTCACCAGTAGTTCCATACTAGTAATCATCTCAAATATGATATCATATAATTTATTAGATACTCCCTTCTTTTTCTAACTCCAACCAATCATAGTGGTGTAACTCACAAAAGTATAGTTTAAGATGAAAAGCAATTTTCAAGTAAGAAAATTTTTATTTGACATAAAGCTTGAATTCCCTCAGCAGCTTTTCCTTACTGGCTTCTCCATGAGTCTCGAATGTTTGATGATCCCCTATTGTTCAGATTACATGATTAATACAATAAATATAGTGAAATACGATTTTTATTCTCATTATTATGCATGATTTTTTTACATCCAAGTGGGCTTGCCGATTAGCATTGATAAGTACTGGAAAATTTAAGACATATGCAAAACAGGCAGTGGAGTAACATCCAATATTGTGTGAGTGTGTTGTAGCATTTGTTAGTTTCTAAATCTTCATCAAACTACCCTTGAGATAACATAAATTGAAACAATCGATACATATATATAGGGTAAGTGGAGCTTAAGCAAAAAATAGAGAACAAAAGGAACCAACTCTTAACAATTCTAGTTCACACTTAGTTGTGTATCCTGAGCCAAACAAAAATGAGATATCAATGAATACATTACCAAGCTTTGTTTCAGTGCTCCTACTATAGCATCTCCATTGCCATCGAGAGACATTATCGGCCTTGCAAGATTTGGAATTGCAGATTCGATCTGTCATATTATTCAAATTGTCAGTTTACTAGGCACAGGAAACGGATCAATTACATTGCAAATAAAAGAATACTTATAAAGGTGGCAATTACACTAGTTTGTCAAAAATGTAGGGGGTTCAGGGAGGGCCAACATACTTAGTCTTGAGCAGACAAGTTTCCAAAACATGAATTCATGTTAGCTGGATAGGAAAGGAGTATCTTGATCATGGAGCCAAGGCTTATTGTCCAAAATAAATGAAGAGCAACAAAATCTTTGTTACGCATAAGATTCAATTATTATTCCAGAAAATAATTATAAAAGATATGGAGAAACCAAAGAGAAAGGGTAGCACAAGGTCCTATGATCTGCATGAGGTTAAATACATAAAAGTCAGACACTATTAAAACCATTAACCAAGCTTTGCTAGATAATAACACAGAGAACACAATTTTAGGCACTGAAATCAATTTATTGCTCCTTTAGTATGTTATTATGTCATGAATAGAACCTGAAGAGAACAAAAAACAAGAAAAATCAGGTGTCTATTATATCATTGTCTCAAAAATGTCATACAAAGGATTTTTGTTTATCATGTCTTAACCATGAAATGGCATTGTCACTCAAGTTAAACTTAAAAGTCATCAAGCACATCATGTCAGCACTCAGCTTCAATAAAAAGAGTACAAGGTCATCAATTTTGTTTTTTTATTGAACAGACCATTCAAAAATCCTAATTCTTGATAAGTAACCAAGTTTCTATAAACAGATATTGCCTTCTGAAAACAACTACATACCGGCTTGTTGTCGAGGATTGCCAACTGACTGGAATTGTCTCTGACAGCCCTCTCTATCCTTGAATCACTATTGATAGCTTGCTTAATGTTTGCAGCAAATTTGTTCAGTCTGTCCTGCAAACCCTTTGTCAGGATACTTGATTGAGGTCTATTCCACTTTGTACCAAATAGGGATCGAAAATGTGCATCCTCATCAGCTTCCTTGTTGAGTAACTCTTCAATCTCAATACAGAGCTCCTGATTAACTCTCCTCAAATCTTTGAGTTGTTGTAACTCAGCTTCCAGCCCAGAGGGACCACCCCTGATCTGAAGTGCTTCAACATCCGCCTTGAGATCCAAGGGCAAATCAAAGCTACCTTCCAATGCTAAGATAGAATCTGGTAGATCCATTTCTTTGAGTCTAACTCTTGCAATCTCACTGGCTTGTTGTAACTTCTCTGCTTGAGTCCGAATAACGTCATCAACAATGTCTGTGTACTTAGAGAGAGCCTTTGTGCTGTTGTCTGGAACAAGCCTTGAGAATAGTCCCTCCTTGCTAGCATCTAAAACTTCTGCCAATGGCATTGGCTTGACAAGAGAGGCTGCAGGCAAAGCAACCAAAGAACTTGCATCGGGAACCCGCATGAGATAAACCTGTTCGTTCTCCTTAATAGCTCTCTCCAGGTTACTGGTCATTTTGGTCTCCAGTTTGTTAACAGCATCAAGCAAAGGTTGGGCAACACCCCTTGAATATTTCTTGGCATCAGCAAGGGCATTTATCGCAGTCCTCAACCGACAAATCTCTTCGGCAATTTCTTCCTTATCATGAAGATCCAAAGAGCATCTATAGCTAGCTTCTGCATAAAATTGCGCTGCCTTATATTGCACATGAGCGATCCAAGAACGATCAAAGTGCTGGTTGAGTGGTGGCGAATTGAGCGCAGCATAAGCTTCCTCGTAGTAGAGGCCAACCTAGTATGATAGTATAAAGTAATCACAGAGTAATATTAAAATTTTGAGAGAATTATCAAATATTTCATTGGCTTAGTGGCAGAGACACTGCTTTGTTTAGAAAAAGGCCCAGGGATCAAATCAACAGCAATTTGCAAGCAAATTTTAAATGAAAACAAATAAATAACTTTAAGTGAGCAGAAGATCAAGCAAGCCAAAATTCGTCATTCGAGCTTTGGGAGCAAAATTAGCTGTTTCTGAGTCTCTGACATGGAACAATCAGATTAAAGTTTGCATTTTTGGTAAGAATTCTAGGATAACATACAATATCTAGGAAAAGAAAAGCAAGAAAAAAATATTTAGAAAAATGATCAAAGAATATCAACTTCCAGAAACATTTCAACAACCATATTTAGATAATCATATAGGGAATCAGAAATAGAGCGGACATTCTATGATAATTTACTAGGTAGTTACTATGATTTAGTTGGCATAATCATTTGATTAAATTGAATTAGAAATTTGCAAGGGGGAAAACAAAACATATATTTTTTTTACAAAGAAGCAAATTAAACCCGCAACTAACGAATATTTTGATCGACGAAAGCAACAATAGCGAGGACCTAGCAAGAACAATTAAAATGCACAATGGGAGGGCAAAGCACAATAAACCGCAAGCTCTTGTTACCTGGCGCGCGACTTTGGAGCAGAGTGCTGGGGGCTTGGCGTCCCCAATAACCTTCTCAAAGAAGCATTCCTGTGCCTGCGCTAGCATTAGCTTCTCCAGCATCCAGGCGCATTCCACTGAGATATCAAGGGTTGCCCCACCGGTGGAAGAAACCCTAGCAGCCGCGTTATCCCGGAGATGGGCAAACGCCCCTGCCGCGCTCTGAAAAGCGTTGCAGGCCTGCTTGAGGCCCGCAGCGTCTGTGCGGTTCGACGAGAGGGCGATCTGGCTGTAGACGGCGCCTAGATTGAAAATGATTGCCGCCTTCTCGAGGTGTATGGACGTCTGCGCAACCTTCTTGGAGGGCTTGAAGGCGTCGAACCAGGTGAAGGTGAGGGAGTGGACGTGGGTGGGATCGGGAGATATGGGGAAGCGGGGCTCGATGGAGGCGAGGGCGCGGTAGTAGGTGAGGAGGAGATCGCGACGGAGATCGGAGGCGGCGGCTTCGATGGGCTTTTCGAGGTCGAGGCGGAGCCGCCGGACGGCGTTGAGGTCATCCTCTGCCTCCTGGGCCTCGTTCTCGCTATAGGTGACGGCGATGTAGTGGCGGAGCGGGCGGTAGAGGTCAACGACGGTTGTCTTCTTGTCCGGCACCGACAGCATCGAGTTCACCGTCGCCATGCGTCGCGATCGGGACCGCGTCGAGTCACCGGAGGTGAGAATATATAAACGTGAGGGAAATCTCAAAATGCTCCGATGATTTTTTAAAATATTTGAAATGCCCCTCCATAATATTTTTACTCTTTTTAAATTCATCATCTCAATAGTCTCACACGATTAATTTCATAATCATAAAAGATAAATTAAGAAACTATAATTGATCACTACAAGGATAACATTACCTTAATTTTATCAAGATTCAATCCTTATTCACTATAATAAATCTGTCTTGCACTAACCAACTTAACCCTGTTCTGAGAATAATGTTCTTATTCTCACTTTTTATTAAAGAGAAAATCATATATAGTATACAGAAACTAAGATACTATCAAATTATCTACTAAAGAGTCTTAACTACTACACCGTAGCTTCGGAATAGTCACACTTATTTCATGAGTAAAGCTTTGCATTCTTTAGTGTATAATAATCAGTCTTCTTCGCTTTTGCATAATTTATCACTTAACGAAGCTCTCCTAGTATTCACTTTTTAGGGCCGATTTGATATTTGGAAACACTTGAGGGCCTTTCTAAAACGTCTACAAAACTTTGGGAGCAATTTTAAAACTTTCCAATTAGGATTTTTCTTACGCTCGAAGTCATACGTGACGAGAGTCGATTATTTAATTAAAGAATATTAAAAGCCCAAAACTCTAGCGGATCCAAAAGTCCATCACAGTCCACCAATGAACAGCCTATTAAGAAATCATTATTTAAATATATTATCCAATTTGATATTGGTGCTTCGCCAATATCTAAAACAATAACAATTAACTTTTTTTTATTCCACTGAATAGAATTAATTGTGTGAATTCTTTTATATTATTAGGTTATATTATTTAATTATTTAATTTTAAATAAACAAAAAGAGTAATAAAGGAGCCCTTTTGTGACAAAGGTAAATAATAGGCATCACTGCAGCAGTAAAGAGTAACTAACTCTTAGTCCTTCGCCTCTGACATATTAATAACGGCAATTGACAACCCATTTAAAGTTGCAAAAATTTTTAAAAACACATCTAACTTTTAGATTTTTCAAATAGCACACTTTTTTCTCATTTTACTTCTCACATCAATTATTATGATATTATATTCAAAGAACATCATCATTTACCATTGTCATGTTAGATTTCAAAAATAATATCTGATATTAATTTCAAGATTTATGTAACTCAAAGTGGTATTGATTTTTAAAAATCAATACCACTTAGATCAAAAAATGAAGGGATAAAATGGAAAATAAATACATGCTATATTTTCAAAAATAAATACCACTTATTTTTCATTTTATCTTTCCTGTCAATTAATCAATTATTATGGTATTATGCATCACTGTGATACTAAATTTCAAATAACAATACCATTATTATGCTAGATTTCAAAGAACAGCATTATAGTGGTATTGATTTTAAAATTTATATAGTACTACAGTGATATTAATTTTTAAAAATCAATATCACAATAATATTATTTTTTGAAATTCAACGTCACAATGATACTATTTTTTTAATACAACAAATTATACAATAGTATTATTTTAAAAAAAACAACAACATCACAGTGATTGACACGAGGGAAAAGATAAAAAATAAGTACATTCTTTGATAAATCTAAAAATTAGGTAAGTCTTCAAAGATTCCTGATTGATTTTTTACATCACTTCAACCTTTCTTTTCATTTCATGTCCAGCTTCCTCTTCTTTGTCCCGACCGGCCCAAAGGATTCGAGAAATCCCAAGGTAACCTTCCAAAATAAGATTTTATAATTTTCTTTTTCTTTTTCAGAAACAAATGAAAACAAAAAATCGAGTGCAATGGCTTCATTGTTGCTCCTCACCAACCCATCATTTTCCAACTTCCAAA